>VZTN01000988.1:44657-62113 GCA_013400515.1 Erpornis zantholeuca
TTCTAACAGCAAGGTAGACAAAAAAATTTCCTCAGTGTCCATAGGCAGCTCCAAAGTTGTCATGTGCCTTCAGCAGCAGGACTGGGTGCTGATAATTAGGGTCAAGTTTTAGGATTCTTGCTTGAATGCAGGCTCATCCTGTAGGAATCAGTCTACAGAATATTGCCCTTTCTTTTGTTCTTATTCTAATCAAGGGACATTAGAAAGAAAAAAGAAACATGAATCGCAAAAGGTCTAAAAGTTATTGGGGGATACTGTACAGATAACCCAAGGTGTGTCTTGTGTGTGAACTTAAGGCCAAATCCTGATGATCCATACAGCTAAAATCCTGTTTCCTGATTCCCCTTAAGCTTACAGGTATTATCTGTGAGAACAGCTACAGCCAGCAGTTTAAAGCTGGAATGAGACTGCCTGCTTCATGTGGAATAAATATTGCCTGAATTCCTGCCACTTAACTGCTCTGCATTTAACTGCCCTGCAAGCTGCATGTGCTGAAACGTGATCATTTATGATCCAAATACTTCTCCTCAAGTACAGTCAAAAAGAACTAATTTTGGCACCAAAGTAGCTGTTCAATGTTAAGGGTGAGTCAACAGCATTTAAAAAACAAATGAACCACAATAAAACCCCCACAAAAAAAACCCAAAATCCCAAGAAAACCCCAACAACAACAACAACCTCCCCAAAGAAACAAGAAAAAAGAAAACAAACAAACCAAAACAAAAAAGAACAACAAACCAAAACAAAAAACCTCAAACAGACAACAAAAACAAAACAAACAGAACAAAACAAAACAAAACAAAACAAAAAAAAACAAGGAGAGGAGCCACTTCTTTATAAAATAAATTTAGAGAGGAAATACTTAACTATAGAAATCACAGACAGTAAGACAGTAATTTGAACAGCTATGATGAGCTGTCATTTCTCTGCTTCCCTCATGACATGCTCATCCCAGCACTGTCTACACACTTGCACAACAAATTCCTGAGCCTCCTGAGGTTGTCAGGTGTGCAAGCAACAGAAATGCATGCACGTTTATTATTTCTGTTTTTATCTGGATAAATAACTGACCTACATAGAAGAGAGGCCAGAATTCCTCAGCACAGTCTGGGGAGGCTGGAAAATGGGTCAAACTTGATGTAGTCCAACCTAAGCAGAACAAGGGTTCTGTGCTCTTGTGCAGAGACATCTGTAACATCTGCATTACCACTGACAGTACGGAATAGGAAATTGCTTTTTCTTAGCAAATGCCTACTTTGCCAACCCATGGATATTAGGCTTAGAGCTTCTGTAGTTAAGATTTGACCCACAAAATGTCTCACATTTTGGCCAGAATTGTTCTCATAAGAATTTCTTGTCTGAAGAGCAGTTCCTGCTATACACCTTGTTTAGCTCACAACACATATTACTCCTTTTTTTTATGTTACCTCTAATAAGGATTGGGATTCACTGCATCTGAGTGTTTATGTGTAAAAGTACCTCTTAATTCAGAAGCTTTTTATATATGAAACTTATTGGGTCAAATGTAGACATCAGGCTGACATTTAGCCAACTGCCTGCTTTGTTTAGCCTCTAATCCATTAATGGAAAAACTCCTTGATTTTTTGAATTGTACCTTCCTCATTCCTTAAAGACTTGAAAATGCTACCTTGATTTTCTAACCAAGAAGCTGATAGACTCTTATAGAATACTTGATTGAAGTATGTTTCTAATTTATACAACTCCTCCATTATGTAAACAAGAGCAGTGTAAGATAAGTGGAGCAGTTTGCATCACTTAATGCAAGAAACCATTATGGAAGCCAATGCTTGGCTGACAGAGAAAGCTTCATTAACAAGGTATCTGGGTAGCAACAATAATAAACATGCTTTTTTGAATTGTTCATTACCTTTTAAAGAAATCTTCAAGAAAAAAGTTACCTCTTAAATTTCAGAATGAAGAAAATACCAAGGGAAACTTTTCAGCTCATTTGAAGTCTGAAGGCTATTGTACACATTTTTTAAACCTGATCAAAATTCAGTCTGCTGTTTGTTACTAAATTATGTATCTCTGAAGCATAAATGTGTTAGCTTTAGAAAGTTACAAATTAGCGTATTTCCATACAGCTTGGGAAAATATAATTTTAACCACTTTGTTTTGGGTAGGAAAAATATTGCTCACATTATAACACAGGGGAGCTGTCAGTAAACATGGCCAGACAGCTTTTTTGGCAGCAATATTCTCAGGGCCTAACAAGCAAATTACCTAGAATTATTAACAGTATTTAATGTAATTTTTATCAATTTTTTATCAATTGATTTTATCAATTTTTTATACAAATATATGGTTCATCATTGAATTGTCTATATGAAGACATTTGATTTTAAAGTTCATCTTTTTATTCTATAAGAAATTACTCTGACCCAGACTATTTGCTTCCTCTGTGTCTACTTGATTCTATAAAACTCTAAACTCTGGGCATTTGTAACAGAATATTTTCCTACTCGTTTATCTTATAGTGACAATTTGGTTACACTGCCTAAACTCTTCAAGCAGAACTGATGACTTCTGAAAGTGCCATAAATAAAAGAAATAAGGGCCAACTGTTACTGTAATCAGAAAAGCTTGCCATGGATTTCAGTGGCTTTAGGATCAGGACTTATGGCAGGAAGTAAGAAGCAAACTAATTAAAATAGATGACATCTATGAAACAAAAAATAAATAAAAGAGAGACAGATAGAGGGACCAAAGGAAAAAGTAAGGAATTAAAAGATTTAAATCAGGAGAAGCAGAGTAAAAGTAAGAGGAGGAAGAAAACTGGATAACTGCATTGTTATAAAATAACATTTTCAAAATGAAAGAAAACTAACAGAAAAAGAGTATGGATAAAAAGACATTTCTCTTCCTCAGGCATACATTTTATCAGGCTAAACAGCAGAAACCCAGGGTGTAGAGTTTTAATTTCTAGTCTTCAAAGCTCTAAAAGGAAATAATTACTTCAAACTGGAGTAACAAAAGTAAAATTTGAGATAGACCACAGCCTTTATGTTATCACTATTTATTTGCTCTAATGACTACAGTATTAGAATCAATCCCATTTTTGACACCTGCAATATGGTTTTACTCACAAGCTGTGTCATAGCCATTGTTCTAGGGGCTGGATATTTTTTTCCTATTTTATCTCCAGAATATAAAGGAATAATGTGATTTAAGCAATTAGTAGCTGTGTAGAGAGAGGATTACTGATGATGATGAACAGAACTCATAATTTTAACAATAAATCTACTGAGCTAGCAAACAAAAGACTTTCTTGAACAAAATCTGGAAATCTGAAGGATGAGTAAAAGTTACAAATTTCTTTGTATTTATCCTTTTCTGTCCATAGAAGATAAGTAGGCTAGTAAGTATGATGGCTTATTTTTATTTCTGACATGAAAATTGCAACTCTATTCAAAAAATATTTGAACGGCAACAACAAAATCAATGACAAGGATATTTTTGTTCCTTTTTAAGAACTCTTTTTGTGTCACAACTTCAGCTTCTTTGAAACCATTTCCTAGTGAAAAACTATTTAAAACTGCAATCTGTCTTTGCAGACTCATCCTGCTAGCAAGACAGGCAGAGTGACCTCGCATCTTCTTTTCTGATAGAATATTATTTAATTTGGAAAAGTGAAAGTGGTAAAGCTTTGCCTCTCACTTATCTTGCCTATTTTTTAAGCAATTCAATGCTTTTAAGCTATTTCTAGCTTTCACTTGGTAGTGTTTCAAGGAAATGCTTAAGTGTAGCATTTGAAATAAGGTTTTTTTTGTCACAATGGCACCAATGCCATGTCACATTTTCTTGCTGGTCCAAAGTCTACAGCAGTTAGGAGGAAGGCTGCAGTTCACATGGGTTCTATCTCCATGGTAACTTGTTTACAGGGACTGAAGTACATGCTGAAAATTCAAGGTTAGCTTTCCCTTTGTTCCTGTTTTGATGTTTTTGGCAATATGAATAATGTGGGCATAATCCTAAATTCAAACAGCTTCATGGCAGACTGAATTGAAACTGAACTCTAGACAAAGTGTGCTTTCATCACCTCCATTAGGAAAAGAGAATTCAAAAGGCTGCTTAATCAGACCCATCAGGTTGCCTTTTCCTTTCATTCTCCAGAACAACCATCCTTTTCTGTATTTCAGTTTTATATCTCAAGAAAGGAGACTGTCTAAAGATTTATATTTTTATGACATGATAACTCAGGGTACATGAGTGCCTGTGTTGAACACATATCATAATCTAAAGAATTTGCTTTGTCTAAAATCATTGCAGAAAAAAAAATGAACAGGCACCTTTCAGAACTTAAGCTGAATCACATGATGGGTGGGAGTCTTTTGTGTTCAAAAAAACAAAACTTCATAATAGAAACACACCACAATTCTGTAAGATCTTATGATAATGCTCTCATAAAAGTTTTAGGCAGTTTCTTCATCTCTCACTCAGTAAAAACAATGATTGGAAGTAATCTCCTTGCAAAAATCTTTAAGACTGAGGTGACCTTGCTATCTTAAGTGATTTGTTTAGGTATGATAAGAAATCCACAGCATTCATGGAATGAAATGTTTGAAAGAAGCATCTTTAAAAAAAGTTTAAACCTACAGAGCTATTTTTTTAAACAGATTAAATATAAAGATGATCATTTATGTTATGAATGAGGCACCCTCTAGTTTGGCCTTACCCCTTTGCAGCAAATAGCTTTGATTTTTACTGAGCTGAAAATATGCTTGCCTGCTGTATATTGTCCTAAACAGAATTTTAAAAAATCAACTGAAAATCATATAATACTTTTGATGCCACTGAATTCAACACATCTCATTATGATAAAAGGTTTGGGGGATTTTTGCCAAAAATCCTTTGCAGTACATTTTTTTTTTAAGTCACCTTATTTCTCCTTCGTATTTGTTAAAACTGGAAATTCCTATCACCCCCTTTCTGATAGAAGAGAAATGCTTTAAAAATGGCTAGATAAAATTCACCTTTTGAACAAGGCAGTTATTTTATAGCTGGTATACAGTGCCTGCTCTTGATGTACTCATTAGACAAAGAGTTAAAAGCTGTCAAGCTGCTGGATAGATCAAATTCTGCAGGATTCGGAACTAAAGCTACTGAAACAAGGAAAGGCATTAAGAATTCAGCCACTACATTAGGATCTCTATCTGAAACAGAATATTCTGTGTGTTCACAGCTACACATGCAGAGCTCAGCTCTGGCTGCGAAAAGGGAAGAAGATATTCATTTAGTTCCAGGTCTGAGAAAAGCAGAAAGCCTTTAGAGCCATTACTGTCCAGTTTTAACCTAGACTAGGAAAAGCTCTGTTAATACCACTAATGTTTTAAACAGTGTTACTAATAATGCTTACATCACTTTTCTAAGCCAAACAAATACATTTGGGAGAGAAGGTATGGAAATATCTATATTATGTGTTTTGATTGTACAAAATGAATACTAATTATAAAAATCAATCTAAGTTTGAAAAAATTGTGTATTTGTTCTGAAAATTGTTTTTAATGAAGCTTTCTATCATCTATTGACTAGCTTTACCTAACAGAATTGTAATTGTAGTTGTACTATTTTAAAAATATTAGCACATTTTAATTAGATTAGCATCCATGAGCTGTTGAACAGATATCTAATAAATAAATAGGCGAATTTACTTTTTCCTGCTTGGTGCTAACTGAAACACTGAAGTTTTTACTCTGTAAAAGAATATTAAATCGTGTATTTAAGGTGAAACTCCTGTTCCCATTGCCATATTTCATGAAATATTGCTCATTGCATGGTTTCTAATTGATGCTGGGACTGTTGGGTGCTGCTGCCATCCCAAGCCAGCAATCTGCACACAGCAGGACTTGACACTTGGCCTAGCAAGACTGACTTGGACAGGTCTTTTATAGCAAAAATGTGAGCATAAAACGAATATACTTTCATCCTTTCTTTATATATTTCTTGATGATTTTAATTGAGTGAAAAAGATAGATGACTTAGACATTGTTTATTAACAAAAGACATTTTAAAATAATTGCATTTTTCCAAATTCAGCTTTTCTTCCATGTTTACTATTCTGTATGGCATGGCTGAAATGTGAAATAAAGTGCTGTGGAATTTCTTTGTCTTCTAAAAGTTGCTATCCCTGGCTGTACATTATTTTTTGTATTGCAAAGAAATCATAAGATCCAAAGCTTTTTAGTTGAAGTGCAAACAAAACAGTGAAAGAAAATAGCTTTTGGTCCCCTGATGCAGTGCCTGACAGCTGACTCGGCATAGCACAATGAACAAGACATGCATTGCTTGAGAAGAGACAGAAAATGTCAGCTGGGGCTATTCATATAGTGAATAGGATGTGATAACCTTTAAATACATATAAACAATGTGTCCTCACATACTGCGCTTTGCTGTTCTCTTCAGAAAGATACTGTCCAACAGCTCTGCCTTTGGTACAGAAAGCAGCATGCCTGCCCATGAAAAGTTAATGGCCTGCTCCAAACACAGAAATGAAGCTTTCTAAAGATCTAGTTAGTTACCACAGCAAGGGGAAGTAGTCAAGATTTTGATTATTGATGTGGTCCAAGCACCAGATAAATATAATTCCAATCTGAATTGACAGAATTTACAGAAGGAAATGCCAAGGTGCACACACAAACCCATGGCGTTACACAGCCTCCTTCCACCTCCATTTACAGAGGAAAACCAATTCCACGAGCTCTGATTGGTACACAAGGTTAATGAATGAAAAAAAAATTCCAGGGAAACACTCTGGATTTGGCCCTGAAACTTTGCCTGGGGTTAGAAACCCATCAGTCATGCTATCCCCACCTCCAATATTCATGGTCACTCATGAAGGAGCTGTAATAGATTCTGTGTCTATAGCAATCACCCCCGTAATGACCATGGAAATCTCTTGTGTTTATCACTGTTCAATAAAGTTGTGACTAATTTAGGATATCTGGGTTATCTTCATCCTTAAATATATAGATAGATACTGATTTTGAGGAAATCTACACTTTTCTGTCTTCAGATAACATGATGGTGCCTTCTGTAGGATGCTCCCATTGAGCATTTGTTATGCCTGGGGAAGATTACAGTTTGTTTTCATTTCTAGCATAATCATTTGGAAGTGCTACATGAGGTTGAGGATACCAAAGTCTGAGAAAAAATGTAGTATTTTAAATAGTTGCAGCTAAAAAAAGTCTGCAAAAATGTCTAAGTGACAGCATTTGCTCTGGGAAAATACAGTAAAGTGATTGATTTACAGAAAATAGTGTAGAATTTCAGTGCTTAAAAATATAGTAATGTAAAAGTGTGGATATACACCTATTCAAATAAAACAGCAATAAGATTTTAAGTAACTAAAATTAAACCACTGGAATGAAAACAATATTTTGTATGCTGTTGAATCTGTTGATTAACATTGCTTCACTGACTATTTTCCAACAAAGCTAGGAAGAACTCACAAGGTGAGGTGATAAATTGCTCATTACATTTTCATTTACTCTGCAGAAATTCAAAAGCCTGATGCAAAACTAAAGGAATGAAAGAGGAATCTTGGTCATCAAGTCCAATTCCAGACTGTCACAGACATTCCCATTACATAAGATCATTTACAAATTTTTTTAAGGTTCATCTCAGAACAAGTGTTCTCCACCTGAAAGACTATTCCACAAACCACACTCTTATGGTAAGAAATCCTGTAATTTCTGCTTTTCTTCAAGTCTGAGGACAGCTATTTACTATTTATTTATTATATATTTATAATATGCCACTATCACCCCTCTGGTTAAAGAGTTCTTTCCCTTTCACTGTGTTTATGTCCTTGATACATTTAAAGAGAGAAAATCACTCTCCATCTCAGCCCCTTTATGCTATTTAGGCAAGGCAGGTTTACCCAGTTTGCTATGGCATGACAAGCTCCCCACTCCTCAGGTCATTCTAATAACTCACTTGGGTATTTTTTCAGTCCCCCCGTACTCTGCCTGGGACTTACTCGCTGCCAGTAATTGTTGTAGCATTCCTGACCTCTGAGCACCTGCAGGTAACTGCTTTCTTTGTGCCTCTCTGTTGTGAAGAACCAGAAAATATTATCTGTTTCTTATAAAATGGGACATCTCTCTACCCATAAAGGTGGTAACTGATGTACAAAATAATTGCTTTTCTAGCTTGGTGCCTAAGCCAAAATACAATACATAAGCAAATCCAAGCAGAAATACTTCCTGCCCAAGTTTGTTTCTAAGCACAGAATAATTTGTTACCTTCCAAAACAGTAGAAGAAATTAATCCAGGTTTTTGTTAATGATAAACTAATCTTTACTAACACTATCTGGGTTTAATTCCCTTTCTTGCTTTGATATCTATGTCCTACACTCCAAAAGCGTGTCCCAATCCCCATGCTTCTGGAAGGGCTGAACACTGTCTTCATCATGGCTGAAGAGCCACAAGTTCTTTTTGTGATGCATGATGACCTTCAGGGCTCAGGTCACCTCCCTGAGATCTAAATGAGACAATGTAATTTGGGGGAGCAGTTTCCCTCTCATTCCTTCCTGACAAACCTCTGCTTCTTGGTGTGGAATACCTACACTTCCACTCAACTCACAGGAGTGAGGGAGCCTGTATCCTCAAAATTTCAACAAGATTAGACAAAAGTTCAGGTTCATTCCCTGACTGAGTCAGAGACTGAAAATTTTGCCTCAGAATGATAAAAATCGTCATTTTTCTTTGTCAAACTTTTATAATTATGTAAACATCTGAAAAACAATATTAATAATTTATAGACACATATACATGTACACCAACATATGTATATATTCTTGCTTCTGGTGGGGGACTACCTCGAGCACACAAATCTTGAAATGTAGACTTATCAATGCAATTATTTCAAAGTAGTGACAGATTCATACATTTCACATAGTTTTTCACTTCAACTAAGACAGGAGTGTAAATTTTCCCTCTCACCTTGAAAAACTAGGAACTTAAACCACTCTTCAAACAATCTACTTATTTCCAACTGAAGAAAAAAGTCTGACAGTAAATTTTCTTTCACAATAAAAGGAATTATGACAACTTTCTTATTTAAACAAGGTTTTACCAAAGCTGACGAGTTTAAGTATATTAAATTAGTCAATTGAACACTTTACATGCAGAGGGAGAAATGGCACACAACACTTAAGTAGGGCTAAGACTTTCAAATCTATCTCAGAATTCTTCTTGTCCTCAGGATTAAGCAAAAGAGTTGACCTTTAGCCTAATGATCCAATGGAGCTGTCAATAGATCAACTCTTTCCAACATTTTGGCAATTGTACCTTTGTTTTAGATCTCACAGTCACCAGATTCAGCATTTGAATTTATGTTCCCAGACCTTGGCCTCTCATGTCCTGGGCCTGCCACTATTTCCTTCTCCTCTCCATCTCAGCATCTCCTGCTGCTCCCAGGCTGGCTCTGGCACTGCTGCAAGACTGCCAGCATGGGTTTGTCCCTGATTTAGGCCACACAGCCTCCAAAACCATGGTCCTGCTTTTCTGTGCTCCCCACTCCCTATAGTAGCACTTCAAATGGCTCAAAGTTAGTTTTGAGCCCTCCAAGTCCTCTCACTTAGCCAGTTTCACTTACAGGGCTCAAAATTAATTTTTTGGGATTGGTTTATTTTTCAGCCTTACTGGTGCTGATCAACAGACTGGATCTCCTAATGGGTTGCAAAACTGCACCCTGGAATAAGCAGCTCTGATCAGCTTTTCTTCCCCTGTAATCCAGCACCACCCTCTGCCCCTGGTCCAGCGCAGCTCCAGCTCCAGGATCCAGCTCCAGCTCCAGCTCTGTTTGCCAGGACCCATGCCTTACACCGAGACACCCCAAAGAGATGTCCCTCTTCTCAGTCCTACCTCTGCTTCACATTAAACCAACAAACAAGCCCAAGCCTCCTCCTGTTCCCTCTGCAAGGGCATGAGAGGCAGCAGAGCCCCTGTGGGGCTGCAGGGGCGATGCCAATCCCAGGCGTTCCTGATGACGTCCAGTTAATGAAGGGACTGCTGACCCTCCCCTCAGCACATACACTTCGTGTTTGTGCACACACAGGTACAGACACATCTAATTGTATTCTGTAGAAATAGACACACACCCCTAAGGATGGAAAATAAATTCCAGTAGTTACCCAAATGCTTTTATTAGGACTTCGGGGTATAAAAAGATAATAAATTGCTATGATTTTCTATTTAAACAGCACATACTCCACACTCTTCAGTCTGCTGTTTCCACAGATTTGAAGATTTAATGGCACCCACTATAACCCCCAATTTTCAATATTCAATGTCCTGTCTTGCTCCTGTTTTACTCAGTGGGAGTTTTGCTGTTATCTCAGAAGAGCAGGGGTGAGCATGTGGTTAGTATGGCATTTGCACAATATTAAAATAACCTCTCATGATTGGAACACTGTGCCATAGTTAATTAAATATATGAATGACTTGTTTGAACAATCTTCTGTTTGCATTCTGGATCGTAGCCATACAATCTGCTGATGGTGCCAGGGTTATCTCTGCTGCTGCTTAGACTTTCTCTGGTTTGTTCTGCTTACTGTGGTTTGTAAAGCATATGTTCTTGCGAGTGTTTCTAACCCCAACCTCCACTTTTTTTTATACTTATATAAACTGAAAGTGACAAGCCATTTGTTTACTGTGGTTCTAAATTAATTAGGATTCTCCAAGGCGTATTTCATACTGTTTGCTGCAGATCCAGTTTACTAAGCACTGCAGTAGCACTTTGCACCTTACACATAATTTTATAAAGAAAAAATTACATAAATTTTCAAAGAATCTCAGAATATTTTGTTATAAAATGTAATTATATTATAAAATATGGAGATACAGAAACACAGAGACATGAGGTATTAATGCGCAGCAACTCAGTGACACATCTGAGGAAAAAAGCTTGAATGTCTATATTATGTTCATAACTGATGAGTAATTACTGCAATGATGATGCCACATGCTTAGTCTCATGCCCCTAAGCACATCTTGCTACAGCAAAGACTCTTCCAGATCAATGAGATGTAAAATAGAAGATACTGAGCTTCTTACTTTGTTAACTCCTTTATTTCAACCTCAGCTCAACAGCATTTGCTGTTTCGTTGACATAATTTGTAGGGGACAACATTATGGAAGATCTGTTTTGCAATGGCTAGATCTGTACAACCCTAAACTCCAATGTTACACTTGTTGGACTGTCACACCCAGACACATAACACTGCTGCTCACCTTCAAAAAACGTCCAGTTAATGAAGGGAGATTTAGACCATCTTGTTTTGCAGTTAACTACACAGTCAAGTATACTAAAAAGTCAGTAAGAATAAGCAATCAGAAAAGCATTCCTATTTGCTAGCCCTTAATAAAACAATAATTTTGCTACTTTGCTGTGATTCATGGTTCCATGATAGCACCAGACAGTAGAAGTGACACAGCAAAACTGTCTAGAGCAAAAGAAAATGATAAAACACTCATATGACTAATGGCTGATGTCTTAGCTCTGCCACTGAGCAATCCAAACCACTTGACAATTGAAAATCTAATATTAGCAACAACTTAAACCTAACTTGTGGAACAGTTGGAATATCACTTCCAATAAACTCTTCCAAGAGTTTTCCAAGCCCTAAAGGTACACTGCTTCCATTTTTATGGCGATTCAAACAATGGAAATTCTCATACTGGAAGGATCCATGTGGAAGAAGCTCATGTAGGACTGTCTCTCATGGAAAGGACCCCATGCTGGAGCAGGGGAAGGGTGTAGGAGTCCTGGCCCTGAGGAGGAAGGAGCAGCAGGCATGTGCTGGACTGGTGAAATGACTGCAGCCCCTATTCCCTGCTCCCCTGTGCTCATGGGGAGGAGCAGGGAATAAAGCTGAGCCCAGCAAAAAGGGAAGGGTAGCAGGAAGGTATTTTAAGACTTGATTTTATTCCTTGTTATCCTTCTCTGATGTGATTGGTAATAAATTAAATTTGTCCCCAGGTTAACTCTTTTGCCTGGGATGGTAAGGGGTGAATGATCTCTCCCCATCCTTATTTTGACCTGGAAATCTTTCACCATATTATCTCCTCTGTGTAGATGAGGGAGGTAGGGAGGAATAGAAGAGCCTTGGTGGGGACCTGGCATCCAGCCAGGGTCAGTAACCACAGGCCATTACTAAGTACTAGATTATTATATGTGTGCAAGCAGGAGATAAATATAATATAAACACACATTTTAAATAGGTATTATAAATGAAAAAGTCTGATTGAGTACTAACCATCCACTTAAAAAAAATTTAAAATAAAAAATTATTGTAGTTTTATGCTCTGTTTTTTTTGTTTTCTTTATACAAGAATGGTCCTATCCCTAGGACTTAAGCTGTTTGCTCAATCCAGACAAAAGGGGTTAATAATGTTAACTCTGTTAATAATGAGTTTATCTCTTCCTTCTCCATGCAGGATTAGGTTGCAATAAGAACTTATTTACATTTTCCCCCTAGAGCTTGAGTTACTTCATACCAGTCAAAGGCTTGATTCAAACACTGAAATCAGCTCATAAATCAAACCCAGACTCATCAGAAATATATCAAGTTTTGTAATACTATAATAAAGATTCTGTGATAAGGAAGATCCAAAAAAGCTAAAAACTGTGGGGAAGGGTTCTTAATCCAGAGGATACAGATAGAGAACAATTTTCTAGAAAATTAGAATGTAATTGTTTCCTGTAAATGGTGCAAAATCTGTCTCCTGGTGAAACCTTTCCTGCCATGATCCCTTACAATGCAAACACTTACCATCATTATCAACCCCCACCCATGAGCAGAGATTTCATTTCAAAGAGAAACAAATACTAGGGCTCCATACACTCTACTATAAATCATGCTACAGGTATAGGTTAGAGTGTGAAACACAATTGTTATGTAGAATCATAGAGAACACAGTGAATTTGCCCTAAAATCTATTCAATGTCTTGTACCAATCTCACTGGAATGAGCTTAGTTAAGTCTTCCCAAGAAAACATTATCCTTTAAAAACATCTGCACAAAATTGTGAGTCACAAGATGAGCCAGCTGTCTGTCCATGCAGGCCAATATTCTGGCTTTTACTCTGAGCTGTGCTGGCTGGTGAGAAAAAGCAAATACTTAACAGGGCAAGCAGAGCAAAGAGAAACCCTCCCCAGCTTTCAGTAAGGACTGAACTCAAATACCTTTAAAACAAGAAAAAGCACTTAAATTGATATGGATAAAGTGCAGACATTCTTCTCTTGGAAAACACTTATTTGTCCAAAGCAAATGCCCAGGGAAATTATGTTTCTGACAAAATCACACTGAGAAAAACAATTCAGAAAAAAACCCTATTTTTGGAAAGTGAAAGATTATTTTTAGATCTTTTAAGTTTTGTGCATTTCTTTTTCAGAATTTCTTCACTTCCTTTTTCTAACAATAGAAGTCATAGAATTGAATGATACTTTTGAGCAAAATTTCTCTCTTATTTTAATGACATTTTAGAATAGATATATAATTAAATCCCAAGAAAAAAGAGCAACATCTGGTTTTTGGCCTACTTGAACTGTAGATGTTAAGTGTACTTAGCTGTCAAAACCACTCCTACACCTCTTATGTCTATAAACTTTGCCTATCTTTAATCTGTTTTTTTTTAAATGAAAAAATTATATTAATAAAATAATATTGATAGGATGTTAGTCCTAATGTCTTTAGCAATGACTTAAGAGAAGAGAAACAGTGTCTAGGAGTGATCCAGCCTCTCGCAGTGAAAACTACATGTAGGGACTCTATCTGATTAAGATGCTATTCCATTAGCCATTTTGGAGAGGAAATCTCTTCATAATAATTTAAAAATCAGTGTCAAAAGCCATTCATCAAGATTTCTCTTCTAGTTTAGTTACTTATACTCAACTTTATGTACACAAATCATCACCATTACTGTCAGAGCAGACGTGAGCTTCTGCAGCTATACTTGGCTTGAGAGTATTTATTTGGGTTTTGATCCAATTACTACCCAGACTGCATGTAATAACAGATGTCCTGGCTTGGTTCTACATTGCCTCATTCTGTATGTTCAGTAACAGCAACTGCCTCCACTTTGCATTTTTTTTCTCTCTCCAGAAAACCCAGTGCTGTACCTGGTCCTACACTGAAACAGTGAATTGCACATTTGATCCTGACTGCTGCAGAGCACAGGAAATGGTGGCAGCCCCACCTTTGACAAGAACAAACTTGTCAAAGTTGGGTTAATTTTGAAGAACCCAGACATTTGACTGTGGTGGCATGTAAGCCCCAGCAAGTGACTGTTAATGACATTTTGCACTACAGTGCAAGTTAAAAGTAAGCTGTGAGTTGTAACTCTCCTTTTACAGCCCTTCAGAGTTGAAGTTTTTAAGATTCTTATTTCATAATTAGGTTTTGAAGATCAGAATACAGTTAATGATGAAGCAGTTACTGTTAGAACCTTACATTCAATGTAAATCAAAGGAGAGAAACAATATCAGGGAAGGTGTTCTAGTAATAAGAATCATTGTGATTGCATACTGGTTTTGTACCAGAAATGTGCTGGAAAAAACTTCATCAGACACTTTTCAGTTACACTACAGTTACACACAAGGCTTCTTAAATAATATTTCACATGTATTTCCAACTTTGAAGTTCTTAAATCTAGTAATAGTCTATAAGCATTTGTGAATGCAGTTGTGCCCATATAACTATGTCTAAATTTCTAAACTAGTTAATGTTTCATTCCCAGAAAAGACTGGCACAATCTTGATGGGTTTTTAAGCTCAGCTATAATGCAAAAATAGGGCACTTGTCTGGCATTCATCTGCTATCTGTCAGCCTCCACTTGTTTTCTAACACAGTTCATTTTCTACCACTTGATAGAAATATAGAAGAGACAGGCAGAGAATGTCTATGTACTGAGGGAGAATAGAAAAAGAATAAAAGACTTATTCACAATTATGGCAAGCTTCACTTAAGACAGCAAGTGAGAACCTTGCTTGGAGGCTGATGACAGCATTCCCCTCCATGGCAACTCTCAAGTAAAGACTGTTCCAGAGACCACAGACTTCCAGCACATAAAGATATCTGAAGTTTGCCAAATACTGTCTATGCCATAGCTAATGATTAATAACAACTGTGTGGTTTCTGTTTTCACCATTAATGAAACTGAGAGCAATATCAGGTACTCCAGAAGCAGAAGTCTTGCTTCAAGAACAAAAAAGGGCTCATATGACCCAGGGCTAAAAAAGAAGAATTTTCTTTGCAAATAAATTGACCTTCCTGGAGCTGGGTAGAAGTGATCAGATTTTTGAGATTAAGAGTAACAGAGAACATTGTACTCTTACTGGCTATACTGTACTGTTACTGGCTATACTGGTTGGTTTCTGAGTATTTTTTCTGAGTATATCTTTCAACAATTCATTGTAATAAAATATAATTCCTATTCATACTGCAACCTATTTATTGAGCTGGGCATTTGTGCTGGGGTGTGAAAATAAGAATATGTAAGTTCCCTCTCCTTGGAAAAGTAAGCTAAGCTCAAAAAACTATGCTATATGCTATATTCCAAAATTTAAATTTGCTGTCTGTGAAATTTATACATCCAAATTTTCTAGATGTCTTTTAAATACTACTGTTGTAAACTTATGTTGAAGATTTTATACACACAGGGGAGAAAGGCTCTTGAAGATTTGAAGAGTTTTGAAGATTTGAAGGCACATTCAGGAACTCAACTATACTTTTTGGATACCTCATGGATCAGAGAAAACAGAAAAAGAAACAGTACCCCATCAGCAGAGACCAGCAGTCTGCAAGATGTAACTCTGTACTTCCTCATATGATTTGAAACATCATTCCTGACAACTTCAGACACTCAAATATTTATAAGCAAAAAGAACTTAATATGCATGAAATCTTTCACCAAAACAAAAAGGATAATTAAGTATAGAAAAATTCCTTTATCTACAAACTACCAGGGCGCAGGCATTGTGCACCAATTCTAACTGGCACAGAAATATTTATTAAAACAATTGATTAATTAGATCACACTTGCATACAACAAAATACAGTACAGAAAGCAAAGTGCTACACTTTGACAGAGGGGAATTGAGGATCCAGGTTAGATCACATTGTGGAACTGATTAAGTAGCTCTAAAGCCTTCACAGGTAAACGACAGGACAAATATCTGAGAGGAAAAATTGGTCTATTGTAATGCAGGAGTATAACCTATTGAGGTTCTTTCAAACCTCCTTTTATACTTAAAAATGCTAAAGCATTCAAGATATCAGTGCAAAATTATTTGGTTAACATTACAAGCTCAAAGTTTCGTAGTCATCAAAATTGTATTCATGAAATTAACAATTAAGTTCTTCAAAGCAAATAAGCCCAACTGCATTATTTTATGAACTTCTCATCTTATAACCCCAAAATTTTATCAGCAGTTTTACTACCATTTTCCAACCGTAAATTTATAGCATGTTAAGAAGCTATTTCCTTCAAACTAAGTGGGCTTAGGGCTGAGGAATGTTCAATAGACCATAAACTTAGAAATCATTGTTCATACAACTATTGTTTTTAAAAAAAATTGCTGTCAATTATGTAATCACTATAAACCTCAAACTGTGCCAGTTGGAAAGCAAGGAGCATTTGCTGAGTCTTAAGATCATTTAGTTGTTTTTAACTTGGCAGGCTCCTGGATGATATTGCTTAATGCAAACTTCACGTAATTAAGAGTGAACAAATTATCTTCTTTAAAACCACTTGCTCAGAACTCAAACAGCAACTGTTTTGTTCAGTTAATTGTCTCTATTGGTCTCAAAAAAAAAAAAAACCAAAAAACAAACCAACAAAATAATACCAGTATTCCACATTATAATGGTTTCCCCTTCTTTTATTTCCAATCAGCCTACAAGGGTGAAACAGAAGGGGAGCAGTCCTTCCCTAGATACACACACAGCACACACAGCTTCTGACAGGCATTAGGGGATTGCAGATGGTCACAGCTCTGCCTGGGCTAAACAATGACAGCAACACATGGCATCTGCACGTGTGCATTACCTGTTCCAAAGCACACTGCGAGCTCACCCTGAGGTTCTGAAGAGCAGATACTCCCTTTATTGGTGTCCCATTCATTCCCTTTGAAGTCCAGCTGCTTGCTCAAGGGTAGGTTACAGGATTTCCAGCCCCCAGGTGTCCACAGCACATGGTCCTCAACCTTAGCATGAGTTACAGAAACCCATCAGGGGTCCTGACACTGGTTTAGATTCACCAGCCTGGCCTGTGCTTAACCACAAGGCTACACAAGGTAGTACCATGTGTGATCACAGTCAGTACCTCAGGAAGGTTTGAGACTGGGACCCACCACTGCAGCTGAAGTACTGAGCACACACACACACTCATACCCTCACACACACACACACTCACACATACACACACACACA
>VZTN01000988.1:62374-80128 GCA_013400515.1 Erpornis zantholeuca
CACACACACACACACACTCACACACACACATACACACTCACACACACATACACACACACACACACACTCACACACACACATACACACTCACACACACATACACACACACACACATCTTTTTTCTTCGTCTCTCTCACAGGTGTCAGCTAATTTATTAAACTAGTTTAACTGTCTCTTCAGCTGAGTGCACTACTCACAGCTCGGATTTTTTTTGCTGTGTTTATATTCCAAGCAGAGAAATTATTAACCAACTGTTCATCTTGACTACTGGGAAAAAAAGTCAAAATAAAAAATAAAAAAAGGCACAGAGAGAAATTTTTGAAATTATTCATATCTAAAAGTACAGAATCCAGTTGTACAGAGGGAGAAATTTTGCTTTGCATAAATTGTTGCAATAATTGAAAATAATGTCTCACTATTGATACACTCATTATAAATGCTTCACAAAACCTTCAGGGGAAAAAATATGGACATGTGATATTTATATCCAAATATGACCTTGTCAAAATAGTATTATAGAGAAGCACTGGTACAAGTATGTAAATCTTACATATTGGATCTTTTTGTCACTGCTGATGCAGAATTTGGCTCGTGCTCCAGAGCACTGTCCTAAGCATCACATTGCCTGTTATTTCTAATGTCAACATATCACCTGCTGTTGCAAAAAACACCGAGGAAAAACCCCTGAATTTTTTGTCATTTAAAATTGCACACATGTTGGCAGAAATAGCAAACTGCCCAGTCTATTTGCAGATTGGCAGGGACCCAGAGCTTGCCATTTCCCAAATCATAACTGATTCCTCTGGCAGACCTCTAGCTATGCCACTATGCTCTCAGTGCAGTGAGGACATAGAACTCTGCCTTGCCTATAATTCTTAAAACAAAAAAAAAAAAAAGAAGATTAATAAACAGATGACCAAAGAAGCTTCAAAGTATGCTGTTGTAGTGGGAACAGCAACCAAAATAAAGAAATCCTATGCGATGTAATCCAAACAGGATGTTAAGAGCGTGTATGGACAGAAGTTTTATCAGCCTCCTTATCCCGGTGGTCAGCACAACTACTACCCCAAAACACTCTGCAAAGCTCAGAGCAGCTTGTCACTTCTACAGACTGTAGCAGTTTGTTACCCTAGACAGCTCTGCCAGGCATGTGCCTTCATGTGTTATATTTTCCTCTTCAGCTAAGTGAAAGGAAAATAAAGGATACTGTGAAGGAAGGTCCTTCTAGCATACAATACAAAAAAATAGGTGCTCTGAAACGAGAAGTTTAAAAAAAAAAAATCAGACTTAGTTTCTCCCCCGATTTTTTTTACATAGATGTCTTGTTAGCAATGTTCTTCAATTGAGGCACTTGCAAACTGAAGTGAAAGGTTAATGTTGCCACATAGATCCTCTTGTTTCAAAATACATATCTGGTTATAGAGAGTCTGGCAGTAAACAACATTTTTACTAGTCAGACTATTAATCTCTTGCTACCATTCTGAAAAATCCTGCTCATCTGAGCTGAGTGCATGAACTCATTAGCTGTGTCACCAAAAACTTTGGAAGTAAAAAGTAATTAAAATTCACGTAACTCTAAATTGTGATGTATGTAAAAATAATAGGGGTTTTTTTTTGTCATCTCTTTTTTGAGTCTTTAACATTTGAGTTCAACATTCTGGAAACTCAAGATGGATTAGAGCAACTACTACTTGAACCGGAATATAAATAACTAGTTAAAATGCTCTTAATGCAAGTGTTCACACTGCAAAAAATTAATGAGAAGTCTCATAAAATATTTTGAACCTGCAGGAACACCCATTTTATTACCAGAAAAAAAAAAATTATGCCAAGCTGTACTTTCTTTGGTGTAAACCATCATAAACAGCTAGAAATTATTGCAAAAAACCCTAGCATGGTGTCATAAAGGAGAAATGCATTCATTTATAGTCTAAGCAGTACAAATAAAATCCTCTGACCCCAGAGGTGGTTTGGATCACTCAGGTAAATCAGTCCAGCAGTGCCTGCAGACCAGAGAGCGCAGGGGCAGCTTGGGGAGTTGCAGGCCAAAGCTCAGCACAGTTCTGAATGATGCTGCCCTGGTGCATCTCTTAACACTCCGATTATATGCAAAATGATCTCAGAATATAAATGCCAAACATGACAGCAGCTCACCCACATCCTTGAGTTGAATTGTGGAGAATGTTGTTGCTAATGCTAAGAAAAAAGGAACAAACGTGTGAATGACACCCCTGATTACCCATCCAAACCCGAGTGTCAGATTTTACTTTGCTCCTGATAGAGGACACAGTCTTAGTGCTTTGTGTGGATCATTGTGCACCAATATTTGTGCAATTAATTCTACCAAGACAAGCCAAGAGTTCAAGTCTATAAATATTTACTTCTCACCTCATTGACTTTCTATTTATTCCTTTGGTGTTACCATGACGGAAGTTTTAACACTCCTTTTCACTGCCTTTGCCTGAGCAGCTTTACTCATCATGTGGTACCAAGGTTGAAAGAGCATTACAATATAGCTCAGAGAAGGCTTCTAAGGATAATAAATGCCTTTTCATTGACTTGAATAGCCTACGTGTATAACGAGTGCATTCCTCTCTCCCAACTAGAGCCCTTAACAGCTGATCATTCCTGCAATAAAAAAGGAGATAGAATAAATTTTTCTCAAGTGGTTTGGGCCAGATTTTAAAGACACTGGGATTGCCCTGCAGCTTTAAAATATTGCTTGTTCCTGGACAAGATAAACAAAAATCTAGCTTCTCCTAAAGTGTTTGTGCAACATCCAAGACTACATAGTGCAAATTCAAGGTAGCTGTTAACAGGTATTATAAGGTGAAATTATTGTCAGCAAACCATCTTTTACTCAAAACACAAAGATTAACTGTTCTACTTTGATGTTTTACAAAAATTACTTCAATTGTCAGTGAAACAGATTAAAAAACGAAACTTCTACCTGTAATGAAAGTCCATCTATATACATACTTGTGTTTTGGGCATGTCCATTCCTTGGTCAATAGGACAAATCTTAGTAACTTTGGTACTAATAGGCTATTGAATGCCAGGAAGGGATGAAAAGGCAGTAATTTCTGCTTGGACTATTGCACAGCTAATTGTTCCTGCATGGTGTCTGGGGAATATCTTTACCAGAAATGAAATATAGATATAAAAGTCAGAGAGTGAAAAAGAATATTTCTTTTTGTCTGAATATGCTTAATTTCATTAATCTTATATTAAACTCTTCTTCCTAAGGTAATATTCAAAATATGAAACTGGCACTGCTACTGAGGAATGATGCAAAGGAGAAAAACAAACCAACAAAGAAATTCAAGTAAAGGAACAACACTGCCTTTGGAGCAAATATTCCTGTAATGGTCATAAAATGTAGGGCATTATTTTTGGACATGATGAATTCTGCCATCTTTTCCCACTAATGCACTTATTGTAGTTACCAGGTACAAATCTTGTTGAAAGTGCACCAAGTATTTTAGAGAGTAGCAAGCCATGCCAATAACAACATCTGCTTAATAGAAAGGTCTAAGCTGAAGTTTGGGTATTTATTGCATGGAAAAAAGCATCATTGTGAAATTGTTTCCAGCTTTTAACTGGCAGGTTTTTCTTTTCAGTGTTGAACTCCTTTTATTTTGCCATTTTAAAGGGCTCCAAATGGTCGCTGCTCTATTATGACTCACAAGGGAAAAGTGCATGTTTAAATTATGAAGCTCAGCCATTCTCTGGAGAACTGTATATGTATTACAAGAGTGGGTTTTTCACTGATTGATTGAAAACTATTGTTTCTGAGCTGCTGATTGCAGGATATGTCAATTTACAGACCCGCTAAAAGGTTTGCCACAAAATTATACATTGCATTTAAAATAAGCCCACAGTAAGTACTTTAGTAAATTAGCATCAATGTAATATTACAGAGTGGTTATATTGACACCAAAAATTGTATTTTTGAAGCTTTAAAGAAAAATGTCTAGTGACTGTATCAAGCTAAAAGGAAAAAATTCCATTTCTTTATCAAATGAGGAACAGAATTATTCCACTGTTTCTGCAGGCTAATCTTGACCTGTAACACTGAAGTCCTTTGTACTAAAAAGTAGCATTTCAATACAGAAAGGAAAACACTCCACCATATGTGTATTTCTTCTCTCAGAGATGGCAGTTTACATTATACATCAACATTCATGTAACCTTACTCTGATCCTTATAATTCTCTATAATCTGGAAAAAGAAAAATCTGATATCTCATTTTACAGTGTAAATGTAGTAGGAAAAAATGGTTAATATATTATCTAACTTCAAATGTAGTTTTCAATTTAGGGTTTAGACAGAAGTACAAATAAGGCAGAGTGGAAATAACCTTTGAATTTTATCAAAAGCATAGAAAAATGTACTAGCACTACATCTTCCCATGTGGTCAGTTTACAAAAAATCTTTTAGACTCTCTGGTTTTCATTTTATAAGTTTGAATACTCTCATCCTTACTAGGATGTAGTTTTGGACTGATGCTTTTAGCAAATATCCTGCACATTGTATTCACCTTGCCATACATGCAGGCAGAATAAAAACTCAAAAACTAAAATGTCTTGTGACCATTTTTCACATTTTGTCAAAATGTTCTGATACAGTATTGTTAGCAAAGAGAACAGTGACATAATTCTCTCAGTGCTTTAGCTCATGGACTTTAAATGATTCTCTTGTTCAGCTTAGATAATACAAACTAGAAGAGGTCAGTTGGAGAAAATGAGAAAAGATTTGTAGGCCTTACAGAGAATAGGAGATAACATTCCCCCGTTTCAAGAAAAGAAAAAAGGTTCGAACCATCCTTTGATTCATATATTTACCAATTTAATTTAATAAAAAGAGGGCAAAAGGATGGAGAATGTATAATTCAGGGAACCGGTGATGGGTTAAAGCTGCTCTTCATCTGCAGAAGTTACTTTTTAGTAAAGAAGGTGGTGCAGTTTCTTGTAGATTTTACAGAAAGCACAGAATACCCGAAAATAAAGTGTACAAAGGGAGTGAAAATCCATCTGAAATACCAGCAAGACTTGAAGAGCTCAGTTTAAGTTGCACTGTATATTAAAAAAGAGATAGGAAAGCATACAGAATGCCAAGGATGCAAAGAAATCTGTGCATGAAAGCTATCAAATAAGAGATGGCATTTTATGACTAATTAACTTCTCTGACTAAAGCTGTTATATCAGAGTGCAAAGAAAGGCACTGCTAGAAATGTCATACAACGAAAATCCCGAGTTAGCCACCATGGGTGCAGACTGTGAGTAGCTGGCAGTGCTGCCCCCAGGGCTCCCTGGAGTATCTCTTCAACACACTCACAGTTTCATTTTCTGAGGCAGCTCATCTCACATGGATATGGCTCAAAAGTTTGTACACACCTGATGTTGAAATATGTCACCTATACCAAAAGATGAATAAAACAAAAACAAAAACACCAATTGCAAGTGTTTTTCTTTCATCACAGCACTGCCTCTGTAAGAAAAAAACTGATTCCATGAATTTATTAAACAGGGCTTACATCATGTAAACAAAGCACATTTGCGCAGTTGTATAGAATTTGGATTAATTAATCTCAAATTTCATATGTCCTTCACTTTACAAAGATGAATGGACCAACAAACTAAGAAAGGCAACACCTATAGTCAGTAGAACATAGCATCATTAAGTGTTCACCTACTACCTATAACTTCTACACTGTACAGTCTATTTGGCTTGGCTGTTCACACATTTGGGGAAATTTTTACATTTCAGGGATTATATATATATATATATATACGTGTGCGTGTAAACAAACTTATTCTAGAGTTGGAGGATGATTACTGTTCAAAGTGAACTATATGTAGGAAACAATCCCTTAATTTGCTACAGTAATTTGAGGGCTGATTCAGAAAAAAAAATCAAAGCCATGGTTGTAAATGGGACGGCAAAGTGTCTGTCTTTCGTGTACCTAGTAAGCATTTTGTTTTTCTTGATTGCTTTACTGGTACTTCTTCTTGTTTCCAAGTTACAGAACACCATAGCTGGAAATTCATTAATTTCAAAATGTTTACAGTTTCCTAAGCTTAGGCAGGGTTTTTGAATTTTACATCCAACTGTTTTCAAGGATTATTCTGTATTACGTTTTCTGCATAACAAATTTAGCTACCGTCCTTGCACTTCTCTGCTTTCTCTTGATCACATTGTAAAATAACCACAGTAGTTTAAATACAACCGTGGGAATAAATACATGAGATTTTCAGCCACCATCTGAGATAAATATTTGCATAATGTTTAGTTAAATCTCTACAGAATGGACTAAGACCTCTTATCACTGTCCAGATGGAGTCCTGAATTTATCAAAGCATACACACCTTTGCCAGTATTAATTTATGTATTTAGAAAATCTAAAGCCAGTTTCCATTCACTGAGGTTTTCTAGAAGTGAAAGGGCACTGCAATGATCCTTAAAAATCATCATAGACTGTTTCATCTACAGGCAATGCTTAAAACCTAGGTGTACTTCATTTTGCTATCTACAAGTGAAATATTAGGGATTTTAAATCTCTCTGGATAAAAATACTTTTTTTTTTTTTTTTTAAGAAAAACATATCATTAATCAAATGTCAAAAGAAATGGTTCTCTATGAAGCTGATAAAAACAACTGGTTTCTTCTTGAAACTTACTTCGCTGAACCTGTGATTACCTACCTAGATATGTTATACTCCCTCAACACTCACTAGACATTCAGCAGTAAAATAGAAGAACATTTAGCTCAAACATTTACGAAGTTCCAAGAAAGAATAATCAAAAGAAAATATGACTAAATGTCAAATCCATTGTTTGTCCTACCTCCTGCAGCTTCTGAAGATAATCTGTTCCATTAATAATGACAACTAACAATGCAAGTGTGTGTGCTGGGAAATATCCAAATTATTCCCTTTACTGCAGCAGCATATTTCATTTCCAGACAGAAAAAAAAAATCCATAGTATTAAAGGAACTGAGGACAAATTTTTTACTTCATTCTCATTACAGATTTCCTTGGTTAAATTCCTCTGATGGCAGTGGGTCTGTTGAGTCCCTGCTATATCCAATACCTACTTCAATGAAAAGTCAGTCAGAAAGCCAGACTACTATTGGAGTATTTAGTACTTTCTATGGGTGATATTTAGAGTATTGATAAAAAGAGCAGATGCAAGTACAGTGAATATTTCAGTATTTATTTATGGCAACTAATGATTTGGGAATGAGTGTTGTCTTTTTGGACTGAACATACCTAGTGAAGGGGAGGGCACAGGGTTAAGAAAGGGACTAAATTTTCATCTAATTAAAAGCCTTCATAAATATTTCACAAAAAAGGACCAGAGTGATGACTGGCTTGGTCTTGGCCTATTTTTCCTGTAAATATTTGGGTACTTGACTCTGTAAGCCTTAATGTTCTTAAGAGTGGCACACATTTGCACATGGATGGGTATCATGGACTGCAATGATGGGTAATCCCAGCATCAACTACAACAGCAGGAATTGTTTCTTTCACTATGCTCACACCCCACAGTGCCAAGGACAACATCACTGCAGAGGATGGAGAGACATAAGATCACAGCCAAAGGCTACACAAACATGGATGGCAGACGATTCCTTCTCTAAGGTGGAATTCAAAGCTAATGAAACCTAAAGCTTCACCCCCCATCAATTTTGCCAGCAGGTACTTGGAGGGTGTGGCAGAAACTACAAAAGTACACTTTTATACATTTTTATTTTTCATTTCAAAGCTTGTAAAAATATTTTGATACAGAATTTTATTTTAGAGTAAGTGAAAGGATGTAAATGATTCTGTTTAAATCTCTGTATTTGAAAATTACACCCTATAGTACAGTTAAATAGAATATTCTATCATAATGATTTAGTAACATGTCACATCTATTTATCACTGGTAGAAACCAATCGCACAAGATGCAGAACACAAAGGACTGAGGGACAGAATTCTTTTATAAAAGAGCAGCAAGACTGACCTCGCCAGGTAATGAGCCTTTCTCTGTTCAGCCTTCCAGAACTTTGTATCCTATTCACTCACCTTGGCAGAACACTGAAACAACAATTTGACAGTTCAGTTTCACTCAGGGCCACTTGTACATATTTTGACCTTGGACTATCCTAAATATTAAAAAGTAATGCAACTGACAAAATTAAAATAAAGTCTACTTATCTTTTGAGTTCAGTGCTGCAAATAGTTATAATATTGTTATGTGGCTCCAGGTGAAAAAAGCATCTAAAACTTCATTATTTTATAAAAGGTATAGATAGAATATGTGCAACCCAGAAATGCATATATGTACATATAAGTGTGTTTATGTAAGCATAAATAACTTGCAGAAATGGACAACAAACAATCAAACAGTGCTGGTTTTGGAGCCTCATCTCAGTTTACTGGTTGCAGGTACAGTTTAGGCTATTGCAGTTCCCTGGAGGTACATTCTTCAGACAGTCTCATCCATATGAAATGATTTACCCTCCTGACTGTTCCCTCAACTAAGTGACTATGTCAAATGATAAACCTCAGAAACATTCCCTCTTTTTAAAAGCACTGTTTCATGGGTCTGGTTTAGGGAAGCACTCTGCCGAGAGCTGAGCTGGTCCCCCTGGGATAGTGACCCTCACTGTCCCTGCAATTCACACCAAAAGAGCACCTGGAGAGGAGTTATCAATCCCTGATCCCACTCCTGGAGGCGAGGCTGCAGCCTGCAGGGTGTGTTCAGGTTCCCCAACTTCCACTGCAAGGCAGGACTGCAGGGGAAAGGAGAAACCACTGCAGCAAGGGCTGAGGTGTCCTGAACAGCCCTCCGTGCTGGCCCCCGTGTGACCAAACACACTGGGACCTGACAGGTGAGGCAACACTAGAAACGATCTAACTGAGGCAGATGAGCTTTCTGTGCCTAGGGGAGGCTTGAATTCTCTTGACACATATCCCACTGTCCTCAGACTCCTGGCACTCCTGCAGTGGTGCCACAGTCAGAGGTCTTTCCAGTCCATGTGCACAGGGAACTTTCACCTGCTTTAATAAGAGAATTCCTGCTCAGTCATAGTTGGATGCAGCACCTGTAAGAAAGACAGAGCCAGGAGCAGAGGGGTTTGTGCACCCACAGACAGAGCTGGGAGCAGAGGGGTTTGTGCACCCACAGACAGAGCTGGGAGCAGAGGGGTTTGTGCACCCACAGAGCCGGGAACAGAGGGGTTTGTGCACCCACAGACAGAGCCAGGAGCAGAGGGGTTTGTGCACCCACAGAGCCGGGAACAGAGGAGTTTGTGCACCCAGGGACAGAGCTGGGAGCAGAGGGGTTTGTGCACCCAGGGACAGAGCTGGGAGCAGAGGGGTTTGTGCACCCACAGAGCTGGGAGCAGAGGGGTTTGTGCACCCAGGGACAGAGCTGGGAGCAGAGGGGTTTGTGCACCCACAGACCTGGGAGCAGAGGGGTTTGTGCACCCACAGACAGTGCCAGGAGCAGAGGGGTTTGTGCACCCACAGAGCTGGGAGCAGAGGGGTTTGTGCCGGGTGGGGGTCTGGAGTGGATGGAGAGATGACCTGAAGGGAGCGTGGTCAGTTCGTTCCCAGGCTCCTGCCAGGCTCTGTGGCTGCACTGGCCACTGGAACAGGTAGGTGACCCTGGGTGTTGCCTTTCACTGCTGTGGGAATTCCTGGAGTTCAATTTCCCTTTTGCTAGTCCCCAGTGTAAGAAACAAGTTTCTAGTATCCCCTGCATTGCTCAATTAGAATGTTAGAAGAGTCAATCACCAGCTGATTGTCCTGATTGTTCTGTACTTATCTGCCTAACCGTTGCCAATTATACTCCCTTTTTCTTTCTCGGATCTGGTCTTCACTGCTCCCTGAAATGGTGTCCGGACACAGAGAAGAGGCAGGTGTATCCAAATAAGAGTGACCTTTTGCCAAAATTATCATGGGATAATTTTGTGGAATAAAAGCCCCTCAGACAATGAGCCGAGACACAATCAGAGAATCTAAAAGACACCCCAGGTTGAAGAAGGGATAGACATATCTTCTAATCCTGATTTGGGGTCTCACCCTGACCACCTGGACTAGTGTCTACCCTGGACTCCCAGCCAAGAAAGCAAGATATCCTAGCTATCCTGAGGACAGGATCCTGGCATCTACTGCATTGCACCCTAGCAACAGACTTACATGCTTTCTTATCCTCTGAGTTGCCAGTGGGAGCTATGTTAGCAGGTATGTGTCTGGTTGGGCGCCCCTGCCTAGCTGATTTATTTAATAAAGAGCTGAATTCTAATAAAGGCTTTAGTCTGTTCATTTCCGCACCTATTCGCTTCCAGGTCATGAAGAAATCACATACAACTATTTGTTTTTTAATTAGTTTCTCAAGTCAATAGATTTTTCCAGTGACTTAAAAGCAGGTCCAAAATATATAAGATTGAAAGAAATGGATTTAAACTTGGAATGATCTGAGGCTTGAATATCTTTTTTTCCAAAAGAAACTTTGAGTTTTGGAGAATATAAAACATGAGAGGAGAAAGAAAGACAACAGAAAGTTTTTCTTTTTTAAAAACTGTAGAATTTGTTGAAGTTACTTTTTTCTGAACAAAGAGGGGATCTGAGTTCCTCTAGTAAGAGGGAGATCTCTCCCATAAAACACAGGTGCAGGTCACACTGGGCAGCACAGTGCATGCATTTACCCCCAAAGAGCCATGTGCTAAGCCTGGAGCCAGACACAGCAGCTGTGAGCCTGCAGTGCCTTGCAGAGCTCTGGATTTGGCATTAGAGTGGTTTCCAGAATTATAATTTGTACAAGGATGTGTTGGCTTGTGAAGGGGACAAGATAAATACAGCGACATTTTGTACAAGAGGTGACTTTGCTCAAGGAGGTGGAGAAATGCATTGTCACAGTGCTTCCAGCTCTGCTAATAACCCCTTCCATGGTAAGCCTGGCTGTGCTCCCTGGTTTCTCTACATCCACAGCACAGTTAAAGTGCAGTCTGGATAATGTACATGCCTCTAAACAGTTTCTGTTTTACCAATGATTATTTGTAAAACTCTCGTGTGAAGCCTTTCTGCTACAGACACTAGCTGATCCCTGTGACATCTGATTTCATATGACTGGAATCAATCATTTATGTGCCCTTACCACGTATCATTTTCTTCCCTGCCTTCCCCCACTGAACTTAAACCCTGACCTCTTTTCAAACAGCTGCAACATTTTCATTTGGTGCAATGAGCAATCTCAGAGCTATTGTCACTGTTTGAAGATAGCAGCATAACTGATTACCTCTCTTCATGTTCAACATTAAAATGTATTTTTGGGCTCTCAACAACTTATTGTTTAAATTAATCATGGACAGATATACTGACATCCATTTTTTCCCTTTGTTTCACTGAGCTGAACTTCCTCTGATTCATGTGCTAATGGAAGCAAATGATATAATCCACAATGAATAATTTTGCTCTGCTTGAGATGTGCAAGCAATAATAAAAAGTAAACACAAGTTATCAGAATTCCTTGTAAATGCTACAACTGCTTTCTTTGTAATGACAACAGATATTTATCTGCTGCCTACTTTTCATTTATATGCAACATAATGAAGCAACTGAAAGTGCCTTTCCTTTCTAAAACAAAAATTTCCAGGATTAACAATTCATACCAAACCATGGATGATCATTTTCACTGTGTGTATCAGCACTGTCTATCAGCAGGTTAAATAAACTGCATTTAAAATTCTCCTTTGCCTGTCACTTACACTTGCACGATGCAGATTTAGCAGTAGGAGAATTTTCAGAGTCATGTTTATCCATGTATGACTCAGACCTAATCTAGATCTAATTTTATACCTAAAATGAGGTAGAAAAGGGCTTTTCTAGAGTAAGAATATATACAAGATTTTTTATATTACACTATAAACAGTATTAAAAAACAAAGCTCAGAGAAGTTAAGAGTCTGTTACAATAATACAATTTCCTCACTTCAAGGTGAGGAAATAGAAAGGGGATACTGGCTGCAACCAACACAATCTTACCAATACTTCCCATTCCTGCAAAGGCACACACTACAGAACTCTTCAAAAAATACTAACAAATAGCAAGTTTAATGAACCTTAATGTATTATGGTAATCTAAATATGTCTGAGACAGATGTTAACCCTCTTAACATCATATCAGCATTTGCTCAGGGAGGCACCAAGATATCCAAATTTGATAGGCATTGAAGGCTGCTGAAGAACATGCTGAGCCCTGGAATTCAAACATGTTTTAAACAAATGCCAGTGCATCAGGTCCTTCTGTCCCTGGTCTTACCTTAAAGTATAACAAAGGTGAATAACTGCAAGCAAATAGGAAGAGGCTAGTGGGGATAACAATTTTTTGAATCACCACAGTTATATTTTTCATAGTTCACTGATTTTTCACCCAAAGATCTCTGTTTTTAAAACATCACTGCCAAGAGAGCTTGGAAATCTTCCTAACCTACGCCCCTTTAGGCACAGAGACCAGCCCGGTAACTTCATTTCCCCACATGACACTTCATCTACTGTCTTCCCATCTTTCCAAGCTCTCCAGGCAGGACTTAAACGCTGCTGCCAGAAATATCCACTCATGTTGCTATTTCATGAAAGAAACAATTTTTTGCCACATTTTCAGTCTAATTCAATGTCTAAAAACTATTCAAATTCAAAGTGCATATGACCGTGGACAGTGAAAAAATGCCACCTAATGTTTGGCCAAAGAATTCCTTTTCCTCCCACTCTCTCATTTTTTTATTTTTCAATACGAAATAATTCTTCATATTTAAATAAACCAGATTATTACCTCAAATCAAACAAAAACACTCAAGTCATAATTATAAATTAATGAGTCTAAAACAAGAATTTTGAAAAGAAGCATTTAAGTATTAGGAAAATGAACTTGAATAGTAAGATATGCTCTACTTATTCCAATCAAAATGCTTCATAAATCTGTTTAATATTCACAGGAAAGCAGATAGAAATAAAACCAAGTGTTTTGGTTTGAGCATGTATAAAAGGAAGAAAACATGCTGCTGAGGAAGAGGGAATAAACAAAAAGTAATCTATGTCAACTAACAACAACTGATTTATATTCCCAGTCTGAGAAAACGATCAGAAAGAAACCAAAATAAGATTGTTTGACCTACGTACCAGTCACAGCATATGCTTTAAAGAGGGGGGAAAAAAAAAGAATGCAATGTATTCCTTATTACCTTCCATTGCCTTGATATGCCCAGAGAGAAGATGTATGAGATACATTTCTGAGGCTGAATTTTTCACTAACAGTTTGACAAATTAAACAATCACAGAGATATAAGATTTCCACAATCTCAGGTAGAATTCTTCATAAGTGATATATTGTTCTCATTAGAGTTTTAAAAACAGTTTTACGTACGAAAATAGATGCTTAAGAAGAGGAAAGAAAACAAAAAATATTATATAGTGGGTTTTTTCCCCTCTGCCTATGAAGTGAAGTAATAAACCTTTCCCAGGTTTTCTAAAAATTTACTTGAGTTCTGAGAGAACAACTTTCAGGAAGATATTCTTGCAGTTGTATTTTCTCCAATAAGGCCCAGAGTGATATATGATATTCTTAGAGATTAGAACCAAGATTATTATCTTCCACATTTAACTTTTTGTTTTGCATATGATAATATTATTCCAACTTCTTCCATAGGTCTGGATTTAAAAATGAAGCAAAAACCTGAAAAAGCCTCTGTTAATTTCAGTTCCCTTAATCTGGGGATCAGCAGAATTGTTTTTGGAAGGGATATGATTATCCGTTCTGGAAAACCCAACCCATTTTTCAGGCTGATTCTACAATCCCTCATCATGTGTAAAAGTCATTGCCACCATCTTTGTTAGGTGGTGCAAGAAACTGGGAGAATAACTTCAAGGAAATTGTGTTCCTAATTTCAGTAAATTAGAATGAAACAAATGAATAAAAAGAATCTGCCCGTTAAATCCCTAATGAGAACTGTTTGTGTACAGTAACAGCATGGTTGTTCCTCATCACAGAAATATAATTCATGTCAATTGGACCTACATTTCCCAAGATTAATCAGAATGCAGATCTTCAGTCATTTATTGTTACAGTACCCTATGTGAAATTCTCTAACAAACTCTTAGATTACAAATAAAAAATTTGACTTGAAGACAAGCACTAAAATTATGCATTTCAATCACAAGATCCTCAAACCAAATTTGTTTTGTTTTGTATTAAACTTTGGAACAACTTGTTACATTTGTACCATATTTAGAGAGTCAATTTTCCATTTAAGAAGATGTCCCTGTGATATAAAGGCCAAAAAGGGCTAAGCAGTGAGAAACATTGAAGGGTCTTTCTCTCCTAGTATTCCTCAAGTAAAAATGTTTTCAGGTATCGCAAGATGACAAGAAAATAATGTTTCATTGTCTCCTTGATGTAGTTTGTAGAAAACAGTTGTAGTGACCAATCAAGAACTTTAAATTCAAGAGAGAGAACAAAACTGATACACCCCAGTAAATCAAAAAGTTGAATATTTTAGCACCTCAGTAGCACAAAGTGAATAATTGATTGATTTGTGTTTGTTCTCCTGATTAACCTAAAAAATATAAACCCTCCAATCAGAGGTACTTAGAAAGTGAAACTGTTTTCTTTTATTCACAAATCCGAGGGGCCTTTCATTAATATATAATATAAAGCTGTATTTAATTAAGTTCATTTCAATTTTACTTTTGATTGCACTTAATTGTATTCCAACACAAAGTATTATTCTGACATGAAAATTCAAGTTTAATCATGTCCAAATGAAATTTTTGGACTTAAATTCCCCCTCCCCACTTTTGTTTATTTTCTTTTTTCTTTTTTTTTTTCTTATTATTAGAAAGAACTGTGCTACTACTTAAGTTGATTATATTAATCTTGGCAAAAATACTTCTCTTTGAAATTTTAATTCAGTTACATACCTGAGATATCTGTCAATTTATATGAATACTAGAATCCCAAACACATAAAAACTGTTGCATCACTTCATACACAATAGTAATTGTATGAAGTAATGATAATCCAGAAGTATTTATGTTTTGATTTCAGCCACTATGAATCTTGAGTTTCCTCTAATGCAGTGGATTCATTTATAACTGCCCATTTTACCTAACATTAACATTTCACTCTTTGTTCCCTGACAGCAAAACTGTCCCTGTGTGTGACCACAGATACTCTTAACAAAGGAAGTCTTCAAATCAAATTCCTTATACTGAGGGCAACCTAGAGGACAGTAAAGTTTAGGGAAAATCATTATCATTTAATACTGAACATATTCAGCCTCTCAGAAAGCCATGAAAAACTAAAAGGTGATCAGCATGCTCAAGCTGGGGAGGGAAGCCTGTGTGAAGCAAGAGGCAGCATTCACAGACTGCCCAGGTGAAGAAAAATGCACAATATGTTCTGGCCACTGAAACAGGAAAAACCCACAACTAAACAAACAAAAAAAGCCTGGAGAAAACTTTCTTTCAGGGGAGCAAAGAAAAGACAACATTAGAAAGGTCAGTATCATTACAGTATCATTAAGTCCTTTTTAAGGCACAGTGGAGCCTTCATACTGTGCATGGCCCTGCCCCAAAATGCTAAAAGTGTACAGAGCTCTAAAGCCCAAGACACAGATTCATAGGTATAAAAGATAGGAAGGTCAGCTAAAAGAGACTCAGCAAGGCCCTGAACCACCAGCTGCTGGGAGCTACAGCTGCTCTGGGGTGGTACAGCCATGGACTACTTCTCCCCTCAACTTCCACCCAGAGAACTGCTGGAGGTAAAAACAGGAGATCTTATGCACTGAAATAGTCATAACTGTAATAGATACTAAAATTAGTTTTCTCCAATTTCTGTCCCCATTTGTTTCATTTTACTTCACAATTTTCCTTTAAAATTAAATGTTTTGTCGCATGAATTAATGTTTTCAGGTAACAGATTTTAAGAGAAATTTGGAGAACTCAGTCCTAATGCAATCACTTTTCAGCAAACAACTTTATAAGCTATTTTTCATGGAGTCTTTAATTCTGTCTTAGACCTGACCAAGTTTATTAATGACTGTAATTATGCAGATATAGGTGCAGTACCCAAATATATAAGCAGAAACATTTTACAGTTACAGCCAAATACAAGTCTCCAATTCAGAATCCTGTTACCTGTTATCCTGTACCATTCCAGCATTCAGCTCTTATCACTAAGTGCTCTAATCCGTGACCTGATCCTGTAAGAGTAATATTGATAGACACACACCTTGGCTGTTTAATGACACCTGTATAATTGGAGACACAGAGATTTAAATGAAGAAGAAAAAAATATTGTTTTCAACTCATTATTTGCCTTGTGCCTTCTAGAGCATGAGGGAGTCAGTTCTGCATGGTTTTGGAAGAATTTACCCAAGTGTTACACATTTTACAACAGAGCTGCTGTTCTTCTGAATCACCTGGTTCCCAGCAGAGAAACCAAGTCTGGTTTTATCTTCACGGATTATCACTCAGACTAAGGTGCCCTAACAATATTAATTTCTGTGTTTTTAAATAACTTTATTCTGCATATACTCCTAACTCTCAAACAGTTTACTGTGATTCATTTGTAAAGCTTCTTATATCTGTTAAATCAGGAGTATCAGGACTATGAAAAACCCAAATTGTCAGTCTACATTAACTTTTAAAGACACTCCAGATTGGTTCACCTCTTTCCCCCTTAATTTTTCTCTGATAAATCCTAATGAGACAAAGGCCATCACTAAGGTCTAGGGAGAATATCAGAGTGACAGTGTGACTCAAGGAGATACCCACACCGAAGATATCTTCCACATACTAAATCGGCACTAATTCAGTCTTTCATTGCTCTAAGGTGATGAATATTCTCTTAAGAATTTGAGTGTCACTGTTGAGTAAATAATGATACAAGGCAGCTATATTTAGAGTATCAGAAATATATGACTTCAGAGCTAAGGCTTGGTATTTTATGCCGTATCACACAATCAGTAGCATTCAGGCAAATACCACACAGAAGTTAACTGTGTAAAATTTTGAACCATGTGAAGGTTCCCTATAATTCTACAAGTAACATTTAATGATTCAGTTTTCTGAAATTACTAACTTTAACTTTTGTGGCTTACAACATTGATATTAGGTTATTAACAGTGCAAAATCAGTTTATATCTAATATACGTAAAATGAGAAGCATTGGAGGGCTCACTTCTATTTGGTGCTTAAGTACAAAACACTCATGAGAGGGACAGATATTCTGATACATGCAACAGCTGCTTACCTGAAATGTAAAGGCTGAGTGCTACAAGGGAAAGAAACCCAACAAAACAACACAACCCAAACAACAACTTCAAGAAGGAAAATATCCATTCTTTGAAAAGTATGAACAGAACAAAAGTGCAATTCCTTGTATAAGGTAGACTTTCTGTTCTCTTTATATTTGAGATCATTTCTGTAACAGAATGATGTTTCCGTGCATGTCATATTAACACCCCAGAGTTATTGCTCAAATGATCTCCTCAGAGATATTTAAATGTTATCTACTTCTCCAGTCAATTGCAGTTCTGATGTTCCACACTGTTACCCCACTTGGATTCCATTAACACCTAATTTACAAGCATAAACCATGTAAATGATTGGAGCAGATGCAGAAAAATAATTATAATTTGGGCTGAAGTCTTCATTTCCCAACCTAATTCAGTAACAATAAAATTCTCTCTCTAAAGAGTAGACAG
>VZTN01000992.1:0-29802 GCA_013400515.1 Erpornis zantholeuca
GGGAGCTCCGAAGCCGCCTCTGCCGTCAGGCTCCGTGCCCCCGCCTCGCTTCACCAGGCTGCGCGGGCTTCGTCCGCCGCGGAAAGACGGGGCCGCCGGTCTGCGCGTTAACACCGCGCCGCGGAGCGCCGGCCACAGTCGCACTCGGCAGTGATCACAATAATCCTCCTCGCAAGCGGCGTTTGTTCACGAGTCTCGGCTCCCACCCGAGCTGTCCGCTGACGACCGCTCGAGTCCTGGAGCGCCGTGAGCGCCTCCCGGAGCAAACCCCAACCGCCCGGCAGCATCGCTCGTTATCCCGGAGCAGCTCGAAGACCGTATTTTCCTTATCCCCTCCCGCCGCGGGAACAGGGGGTGCAGAAACTCCGAGCATTCGGGTCCCCGCCAGCCTCAGGACAGAGCCGGCCCCTACAGCCGTCGGCTCTCGGGGCCGCTCACAATCACCGTATTGCCACGGACCGGCACGAGCATGTCTCTGGGGTCCCGCACCCCTCACCCGGGAGCGGCGGGGCACGGCCGTGTGGCCCGCAGGAGCTGAGGCGCCGCCGGCAGGGCAGCCGCTCTGNACCGATTGCGCCACAGAGACTCCGCTGCGCCAGACTCCGCCCTAGTAGTCAAGTGCTACTGAGCCGCGCTCCCGCCGTCTCCTCGCCCCTGCCCTGGTCACTGGCGGCCACTACGGACACGCCGAGCCCGGGATCCTAAACCGCGAGCCTCGCGACACGCAAAAAACCCACTGAGGAAACAGCAAAAACGGCTGCTTTTCTTCTCCTACCCAATGGGAAGGACTAATTCCCAAAATCATTTTTCGCAGCAATGCTCTTTATTTTAGGGAATAAATTCAGGACTCTGACTTAAAACTGCTTCTTTTTGGATGCTGCTGTAATTGAGTTACATGCAAACCAAAATATAATTTCCTAATATCTTGGGAAAATTGCCCTATTAATATATTTAGAAGGTAATTTTAAGTGACTGCAGGGAACAGTTAGACTGTCTAAAACAGGCAGCAGTCCTCTGTGTGTCTAGATTAAGTGTATTTACTGTTCTAAGTGCTGGAAACAGCCATGAAGAAAAGCTAACGTTCCTATTTATTATTTTATTGAAATCTTCTTCCCAGAGTACCTTACAGTAAATCTATACCTACAGCTCTGCAAGTACAAAGATTCGCATCTGAACCTGAGCAAATGTTTCCCCTTTGTTTTCACAGACTGATAATGTTTGAATCTCTGAGGTCTTACGATATTGTTTGCTTCATATTGCCCCTATGTCTCCCTGAAGCTCTGCCTGATGGCTCTTTTGCCGATTAAAAGCCCTTGGAGCCAAGCAGGCACATGGCACCCATAACACCAGCAGTGCTGCTTATCTCCTGGTATCCAGCCGTCCATGACCAAGAAGTTCCAGCTCACTTCTGGAACCAGGGAGTCTCATATTTTGCACGATACCTTGCTCATCAATGCTGTTTGACTTCATTCCTCATCCCAGTGAATAACTTTAGACTGATCATTTACTGATCACAGCTCAGCCTTTCCAGTTTTTCCAATGCTTTGAAAAGACCTACATAAATGCCAGCATTGTCTCAGGATGGCTCAATTTTCTTTCATTGTGTATTTTTGGTGCCTTACTGACCGACACAAATTAAAACCTGGAAGAGAAAGACAAGATATGCAAGCCCTGAAGAGTAACCAAAATAATTATTTTAAATATTGCCTTTTGGGGCACCATGCCTCCTGCTGTGTATTTTCCTACCAGAAATTTTCCTACCTTTTCCAGATATCTGCTATTCTCAGGGTCAGAAGAATCAGTTCACAGGCTGGACCATTTCTGTCTCCTCTGTATAGGAAGACAAGGAAAGAGTCCTGTGGTTTTATGAACAAGCCAATGGCTGTTTAGAACAAAAAAGACTTTGGTCTGACTAAAGGCCTAACCCATAGATCCACAGACCTATAGGCTGGATGTGGGTTTTGGGCCCTGAAATATTTTACTTTATACACATGAATATTCACATGAGTAGTAATGAATGTAGGCTATTTTCAAACTCTGTGTCTAGATACCAGATCTTAAAAACATCTTTGCTATGCCGATATCGAACACAATAACTCTGAGCTGTCTGACCTGGTCTTAGATATCCGAGGCTGCCTACCCAATGCACTGGGACAGTGAGAAGAGTGCTGTAGATGAGGCTACACAGTCACTTGGCACTTTTCTTCTCAGCAGTCTTCCTCACTGAATCTCAGAATCTGTCTTATAAAGCCTTACAAGGGGAAAAAAGAAAATAAAAAGAACGTACACAACTGTGAATATCACCCCTTTAAGCTTGACACCCACAAATCAGCAAAACATCTGAGCATGGATGACTTGGCTGACTGTTGAAGCACTAGCCAGTGAGACATTGTACCAGAGGGCAACATTATCTATCACTGCTCTGCAAATGGAAAAGATTCCCTATCTGCCCTTGGGAGAAGGTGTCTGACTGTATCTTTACTAGAGGAGAAGAGCCCAAGTCCTGTTTAAGGCATTCAGAAACCAGAAAGGGCTGCTACTTCAGTATAATCACCCTTCCTATCAGGGTTTTGTTCTTTATTTATGGACAGCTGTGTTCCTTGATGTGCTGTTTCTTGTGGATTGTATCTGGAGGGGCTTCATTCTTTGCAGTACCTAGTGTATGTAATTTGAATACCATTATTGCATTCACTAATTAGGAATCATATTGTGGTTTAGGTTTTTAAAATAACCTAAATGTATGACAATATCCTGCATATCAATAAATTAAAATATAATACTATGTAGTGTGAATTAATTTATAATTTATATAATAAATTTCTTTTTTATTCTTAAATCCGTGAGTTTTAAATGTTCATCACAATGACATCTCTGACCTTCTTCAGATATAGTCTTTGGTTCTTAAATGTCAGAGAAAGTTACTGCAGGATGGAGGGTAAAACCAGTACTGCTTATGAGATTTATAAACATACAATATATTCATCTGCTGCTCAGAAATAATAAATCTAGTTTTTCACCTGGAGCAATTCCTAAAATCAATTCAACAGGATATAACAGAAACAAAAGAATCTTCCCACTTATATCACAGAATTACTCATTAATGACCCTATTTCTACAATTTCACATGGGAAAGGACCATTTTCCCCCAACAAGCACATGTGCCTACTTTATTTATTATCCTGTGTCATTTTTGGTCAGCTATTTGTCAGCTCTCAAGTTACAACTCTGCCCAAACTACAAAAATTCATAGTCACAAAAAAATGTTGCAACAGCTACTCAGTCTCTGCCCAAATGTATTTCTGATTCCTAACTTTGTAACAGAAGTCTCTATCTTACCATCCAAAGATTTCTTGTGTTTTCCTTGGAATCATACAACTCTAATCCGTACAAGAACTGGGACATTAAGATAAACGGACAGACAATGCAATTCAACATTGCTATTAGAGTTATTATGGGCAGAGAATAAGATTTCCATGACAAAACATTTTTCTTTATGGGGTTGCAAGCATCAAACCATGGAAAACCTTGTTTCTGAAGAAGGATTCAAAAGGTTGGAAAAAACAGGTATTGACAGTTTTTTCTTGACCAATTGCAAGACTTCTGTTCTTTTATTCTTCCAATGAAATGCATTTTTATGGGTTTTTTTCAGTTGTTTGCATACAAATTTGCTGCTTTCCAGATAAAAAGATGGCTTATATTTCTTTAAAGACTTTATCAATGAAACACTTCAATTCTTGGGTCTGTAAATAAAATCAGAAAAGTGTTAAAACTGAGAGGACATCCCTCCAAATCTGATCAACTTACCCGAAAAACAAAGAGCAAGACGAACAATAGTATTTTACTGAGCTATCTAGTTCACTTAGCTCTGGCTTCTCTTCTGATACAAGTCACACAAAAGATGACTAGGTGAGAAAATCCAGAAATCTTGTCAGCTGCAGACTCTTGGGTAAACTAAAAGTCAACTCTACTCCCAACCTCCATGTTCACCAAAAGGAAATGGCAAAGGCTACCTGCTTCTGGATCACAACACATATTGTTGCACTTAGGTTCAGGAGAGAAAAAAAGTTGTTTCAGTGTGACTTGTGACAAAATTAGAACAGCCATTGCTACTATCAGTAATTTGAAATACAGTCTGCAATAGTGTAAAAAAGCCACCAAAACCCCAAACCCCATAACAACAACAAAACCAAACAAAACAAAACCAAATCCCAAACCAAATAAAGAGGGCTGCATTCAGAATTGATCTTCAGATCTCAACTGACATACTGTAAGGGAATTTTATTTTTCCATTCCCTGCAATTTATCTGTTCTGACTGACTGCTGAAAAGAGTGCTATCACTGTGGCAGTCACTTCAATAGTTTACATACACACACACACACACACACACAGACCTAACCAAAACTAAAAAAAGCAAATGAAAAACCCCATACACAATCTAAAGTGAAAAGAAGAAAACTTTACTGGCATAAGAAATGGGAAAAGCAATAATGATGCTTCTCACATAGCACTTAGTTATCTCAAGCACTTCTTATCGTGGTAAGAAAGGGAAAACTTTCCTCTCCTTGCAGGTTTTTTGAACTGTACCTGCTAGGGATGCTCAAGAATTCTTAAAGTACTAGTGAATATTATGAAAATAAGAATGAGTCTTATGCAACTGAAATTTAATGTTGTCTCTTTACAACACACAAGAAACCATAGGAATTGCCAGCCAGTGTTTTCAGAAACAGCAACCTATTTTACCATTTTCTGAAGTCCAGAATTCATATTTAAATTCTCAGCATAGGCCTCAGTTCAGGAAAGCAGCTGTATTCAGAGTAATCTAAAAGCACATGTTACCTTCAAGTACAATCAGATTCCTAGCATAGTATAAAAGTGTTTTCTTAAACAGGTTAAATTTCAGGGGAAAAAATAAAGGGCAAATTTTAGAGTAGACCCAAACCCAGAGTTTGTTAAGAAATGAGAAGAGCACAAATTTTGTATCCTTGCAATGCCGAGGAAAACACCCCTCCTTAAAGGTCTCACCAGAAAATACCAGCCTAAGTTATTTTGCAAGTCATCACACTAGTCAGGTTTACATCTGCTTAAGTGCTATAGTTCAGCCACAACATCTGACAGAAAGGCAGTGGGAAAGGAAAACCCGGGTAAGCATTGTGGATCCAGTCCAGATATTTCCAAACAGGAATCCAACATATTTGGCCAGGCTGCAGGCTAAAGAAACCTGCGCTGACAAGTTGTATTGGCAACACCACTTTTCAAAGAGTAAATAATAAATCAAATTCCGGTATCTGTGCTCTTCTCAGGATGCATTTACAGGCTCAAAGTGTTCTTTCATTGACTTCTAGAAAAGCTGTGTGACAGACGGCATAGAGGGTTCAAAGAACCATGGAGAAGCCAATATATTTTAGTTTCTCCAGCTACATTTATTTTCAGCTAGCAAAATATCAGCAAAGGTCTCTAATCCTGTGACTTTCTTGCCTAAAGGGAGGGAGGTTATGATACCCTTTTCTGAAACCAAGCTTGAATTCCTATGGCTATTGTTATCTTGAGCAGAATTCTAACCCTCTCAAACACCTCTGGTGCAAGGAAGTTTCTTCCATTGTTGTCCACTAGCTGTCCCTTGCAATGTGAGCAACATCCTGTAGGACCTCAGGATACCAAACCTATTGGTGGTCTGAACCTGCAATAAAAACCTCCTTCTTGAAGTTATAATAAGAATGGTATACAAGAGATTCATATTGTTCCTTATAAATGCTAAGTGAGAGATACTCAGAATATTTTAGTAATACACAGCAGAGAGAAACCACAGGACACATCTCTCTATATACATTATAACAAATCCCTTTTCTTTATATAGTCTCAGACATGGATAAGTTTCACAATGATGGGGCCTCATCATTTTAAACTAAAAGTAGATATTAATCTCCTCCAATTCAACAGGAGAGACAAAAACTGAGGAGGTTTATATTTATATTGGTTGAAAAATGGACGATGTACTTCTACTCTTCTATGAGTTTATCGTCACTTAGCATGGACAGGAATTCATGGGATGCTGGAATACTTAAATAATTTTTAAAAGACCCAAATCAGTTACCTTTAAGCCCTCAAATTAAATATATCTATCCTCATCCCAAATCCTGCAAAGTATTATGTAGAGGAATATTAAAGAAGGGTGAGTAAAGAAAAAAGAGACAGATTAGGGAGAAATGAAAGAGGACAACAAGGAGTGTGAGGGAAATGAAAGGATAAAAAAAATCAGAAAAAAAAATTAAAGTAAGTCTGAATTAGCTAATTTTGAGCCAGACCATATTCCTGCTGCTTTCAGAGATTTTACAGCAGAAAGGAACCACCATATTTTTGCAGTTTTGATAGCTTGCAGTGAGATGGAAGGCAGAAGGAGAACACAGAGAGAACTGACCTGTCTCCTGTTGCTCCTGTCCTAAAGAATGGAACAATCTCCACTACAGAAAAGGAACAGAGAAGGCACTTGGAGAGTTACTCTCAGACTCCTGTCCCCTCCTCCTGCTCTTGGCCCCCAGGTTCTCAGATCTTTCTATTAAACTTTAATAGTGGGGACCCCCTCACTCAGGGCAGCACTGCAGTCATTCATTAGTGTCCACCTAGGGAGCAAATAACTCTTTAGCTGCACTGTAGGTGTCCAGCTTGCTTTGTGCCTGGAGGGCGATTTGTAATCGAAACAGGGAAGTGCAGGAGCAAAGAGAAAAAATGGGCAGTAATAACCCATGAACTCGCCTTTCATTCAGGTAACACACAAGACACATGTTAATGATTTTGGCTTAAGTACCAGGCAGAGAACTAACTATACACTAACTAGGCAGAAACCACCTGCATGTGCCAATGTCCCTCCTAAGCAGGGACTTCCTGGAGAAGGGATGGCAAGAACTAACTTGCTGAATTTGTGGGGAAATTTTTTTGTTGTGTATTTTACAGGTCTGCATTTGCAAAGCTCCTTTTCAGCTCTCACCCGAATGGATCGACAACTAAGATTTTTCTCAGGTCAAGACCTGTATTTTAGCTTGTCTGCACAATGTTCCTGTAACTGGATTAGGAGAACCCATGAGTCTCCAGACAGAATGCAATGGGATTTCAGCATCTCCGCTGTCTGATGGGACCACAATATCAGCCAGTTTTGTGCTATCTTAGGCAGGACTGCTTCAGGCCTCATGGCCTGGATCATTAAGATAATTTTAAAATACAAATTAATGAAAAGATAGACAAACAGGAAATGGGCTTTGCTTCCTATAACTTCTGTCAAAATGCATATGTGTGCAACAGCAATCAAGCAATCATTATGTAAGCATTGTCCTTCATTTGGCTCTTGGAGGTTTTTGGTGGCTGCCAGCCCCAGCAGGGTGAGGCAGCTGTTTCCCCACTTTCCCAGTGTCCTCGGATGAGCACATCAGCCTCCTGTACATAACATGTAGAAGACAGACAGAGAAACACAAGGGAGGAAAGATCTCTAGCAGAGAAGACTGCGAATACCTTTGTGGACAATGTTTCCCTTTTCATCCCTAAATATTTGCAATCAATACAGCTTCAGAATTTCACAAGCTAATCAATAATGCAGTGACAGTGAAAGAGATGTGAGGGTCTTCTTGGCGGCTACAAACTGGCAATGATGCTTTGATGGCTCCTACTGAGGATTTATCATTTCTTGGATAATCTCCTGCAGAACACTGTGGGATCTGAGAGTATTGTACACAATATGGCTATAGGAAAGAAACTGGGCAGATGATTGCACTTCATCTTAATTCCCTATAGCATCATCTGCCAAAGAAATTAAAGGTAAAATAAAAGCATGATAAATGTCTAAAAGCTAAGGTGGTCCACAGAAGGTAAGACAGAGCAAGAGTGTTATGAGGAAGCACAATTCTTTTTTGCCATTGTCCTTGCCTTGAGCAACTTTAGAAGGACTTTATAATAACTAATATTAGACTATACTAACAATTATTTCAGAAGCATACACAAGCTAATTCTCTCCTTTTCCTCATGCATGCAACTCACTAATTATGAATAAGATGAAAAATTGCCCCTAAATACAGAATCATGTGATTGCTACTTAATATAAAAAGAACAGAAGAGGTCACATCTCCAAAGTTTAATACATTTTGGTCAAAATGGCCCTGGATGAAACGACCAGAACATTTAGTGAGATGTGCCACCCCTGGGGGAAGGGGTCTTCCATTCAGAACACCACCCTTCACACAAAACATAACCTTCCCAGGAAAAGGAAATATAGGCTGTGCACAGCAGCACATTCTGGCAATACCAAAGTCCTCCTCCTTCTCCTTGAGGCTGTGATAAAAAGCCCAAGAATAATCAGACAAAATGTAAAATTTCATCATTTCACCTGCCCAGGAACACTCTAGGCCTGAAAGGTCTAAAACTATTCCCTTTCCCTTCTCCTCTCTCACTTTTCTTTCCTTACATAAAAGCCTTTCTAGATTTCCACAAGTTTGTTTTGCAATTATTTACTGTCTCCAAACCATATTGTAAATATTTTAAATTCCAATTCATTAAAAACTGTTATATTAATAAACATTCACTGCAACACATCCCAGTTGCTACTGAAGATCCTCCTAATGATCCAGCATTACAACTTATTACAGTCTCCCAAAAGAACACAATCCAGCATTTTCAGTTTTCTATAGAGCCAAGCTGTAGCTGTAGTACCATTAGCTTTTCCTGTATTTCCACGCTTTCTGCTAATACAGTGTACATCAGTTCAGCTTCCACAACTAACTATCTAAGTGTAAATACAAGATATAAAGAACACATGATTATGTACAGCATATTTCTAGGTCTTATAGCCCTTCCTACTCTTGTCATTACCACATTAACCAGCTTTAGAAAATTCTGCTAACACTTGGAGCACTTTAACAATTGCTTTTCTCATGTATTCATGTTATTGGCATTTCCAGATTTTCAGAGGTTTAACCTTTTTCTTCTTTGCAGTTTATTCAAACAAACAAACAAACAAACAAACTCCACCCCTCAAAAAAACTTCCACAGGTGTGCATGAGTCTGTCAGTGCACCTGGAAATGTGCAATAATTTTTTTTGAAATTAAGATAATCAACAATATTTTAATGTTAAAATCATTCTCAATTAAATTCTCGAGGAACCTTAAGAGAGATTATTTTCTGAAATTCTTTCATTTTTTAACTCAAGATTTTTTGAGCACGTTAAAATGTTATGAATCCAAAACCATCTAGCTAAAACACGTCAAAAAGAATGATGATATTAATGATAAAAATTGTATTTATGCCCTTTTACAAATCCCAGTATCCAGTTCAATGACACACAAGCAGATTTATAACAAAACTAATCTCACAAGACTCCAGAAGCCTTTAAAAGCAGCATTTCTGCCATCTTCAACAGGCTTTTGCAGCTTGGTAGGTACAGATAATTCGTATTTCATCAGCTAATGGTCATTAAAGATCCCCCCATATTTCTCTTAAATTGCATAAATTAGAAAATTGTTCATTTCCTCTTCCTCCAGCTCTGTTTTCATGTATGATGAATTTAGAGATGTTTTGCTGAAAATGGGCAAGAGATTATGCTACATAGAGATATGCCTGCTAAAAACAATTCAATGAATTAAAAATAACTGTGGACTGCAACTGACCTTTCATATAAACCATATAACTCTACATTTTTTACGTGCTTTAATGATTATTAGAGTCGGGCTCAATGAAAGCAACTAAAGAGTACAATATTTAGCTTTTTTTAATATGATTTATAATTTCTGTGTTCTGTTTACAGATGTTTACAAACCCCATCCTGGCAACGTTACTGAGATAAGAAATCCAATCTCTTGATTCTATTACTGAATGGGAGATGAATACTCAAGTATTCTGAATGGAAGATGCAGGAGTGACTCTTTTATTCTGATATAAACACAAGATAAACAGGCAGGCACACCACATAGATCAGCTTAGGTGGGGGATGCCTCCTTGCTGGAGACAAGGAGTCTGCTGCCTGCGCAGGGCTTGTAGGCAGATGGGCACAGCAGCGCTGGATGCTGACGTGCCCCGAGAGCTCTGCAGCACTTCTGATGGAGACTGTTACAGTCAGCTCTGCCCTGCGTGTCCCCTCCTCCTCTAACACAGAAAGTTCACTTTCTCCAGCACCACCGTGGGCATCAGCACATTTCTCAATATTATGCTTCAAATGTTACTTCTAATCAATACAAGGATCACAGTCCAGGATGTATTAAATGTGGGTTTACCTCTGTGAGGAAATGGGATATCTATAGCATCATTTCCATCCTAAATCCAGCTTTTAACTAAAATTATCATGGAAATGTATATTTTGATCATTCTTATGTTAGATAAATGGAGAGTCACAACTGTGAAAAATAATTTTGTGCTTAGCATCTAGCTTAGTTTTGAAAATTAAACTCTGTAAATACATATTAAGATATTATTCATAAGGATTTTTAATTAAAAAATCTTAGCAACACATGGCATAAGTGTGTGTATAAAAATGTGATAAAAGTTACATGCATTTGTAGTTCAGAGCAGATGCAACTATGGCTACATCTTCCTCACTGATAATTTTTGGTTTCAGTTCAAAGGTTTGCAGATGAGTTTCATGCACATGGATTTTCTGACATTTTCAGGATCTGGCCTTACAAATACTTGAGTAACTTCCTCCGGAGGTATAGCCCAACTCTGCTCCTCATCTCAGCCGAGCTGCTTACACATTTGCAGAACGAAGCCCCCACTATTGACATGGATACACGTGGCTAAATGAGATTTGGCTGTCAATTTCTCAATGTGGTATTCTGTATCAGACAAAGCAACAAAGGAAAGGTGACTTGTTCCCCTGTGTGAGCTGTAAATACCAACCATCACACCACTTAATAGGTTTATTTTATTAATAGCATATATTTAAAGACTTCAATGCAAGTTTCTTTTGAACGATGAAAGGCTGGCAAATTCTTGAAAGATAATAATCAGCAGTGCAGCGGTTCTTTGATGGTCTGTAATTACCCAACTGTCCACTATTTGAATGACAGCAGCAAACTACCACTCACTGTTAGTTTATTTTTATTTATAACTTGTACTTTAGGTAAGAATCCATTAATTACAAGCAAAACAAATTGCTTACTCAAAACACTTCCCACAGAGGCTATTTTTTTCACATGCATTAATCTAGCAGAGATATACATGACATTTTAAATGGAGGTTAAACTGATGTAAATAAATGCAATTATTTGAAAGCAAACAGGATTCAGTTACATTTATTTCTTTGTGGGATTACTGTACTTTCTCCCCTTGTGACCAAGCACTGAACCACAGGAATTCTGGAAGGCTGAGGGTTTTGAAACTTCCTACCGACATGAAATTTGAGGATATATCACTGTACCCTTTCTTTTAATTTTACATGATTTGCCTTAGGTGTCATCTTGTGTAATTGTTCTTCAAACAGAATCACTGATCTGGAGGGATGGCAAAGGGTTTGTATTTCATACACTTTAGTGCTTTGCTAATAAAAAAGGTACAGACGAGCCCCCTGCACATGGAAATGCTGGTCCCTGCTGGGAGCACACCCTGATGGTCACCACCATGGGACTCTGCTGGTGGAGCTGCATCCTGGACAGCCTGCAGTGCCCACCGGCCCCACCCCACTGGGCCACGATGGCCATCCTGGGAGCCTGGCCTCCAGCCAACCTCGGAGCACACCACGGCCCTCGGCCACCCCCATGAATGCCACAGCACCAGGGCTCCTTCCCACTCCTCTCCACAGGCTCCGTCTGCCCACCCCAACTGGCCACCACCGAGTAATGCAAACCAAGTTCCCCTGTTCTAAGGCCAGGGTCACTTCAAAGGCAATGACCAACCCAAGAGACATGCCAGAATTGATAACTGTAATCTTGCCAGCTTTTATAAGGGATTTAAATCTCAGAAGTGAATTTGTACAGTTTTGGTGTGCTTTTCTCATACTCTGAGCTGTGTTAGTTTCACTGCTGAGGAGCAGCTCTTAATGCAGCTCTTTGAGACAAAGAAGAGTGAGAAATCACTGTACACCCACAGCGACTCTGAGGAGCCACCCAATTTCTATGCTGCAGGCACTGGGCAGCCCAATCCTGATTCTGACAAAGACAACAAAAAAGGGATTTTGCCACCAGTATCACTGGCAGTGAGAGCAAGCTACCCACAGCAGCAAGGTTCCAAAAACAGTTACAGGGTAAGATAAAGACTCTGGGAAAAAATGATCTTATTGTAGCCAGTAGGGACAAAAACCCCTCCCCAATTTAATGCATCAAACCATTTCAGCCTATTTTTGCCTTTTGCTGTGGCAGAGGTCTTCTAAAAATTATTTAAAATAACATGTAAATAAGAGCTCCAAAATGTCAATTTTACATTCTGACAATTTCAGCTAGTGTGCCATGTAAGGGACAATGGATAGCCTCCTAAAATCTAATCAATAAAATCAAAACATGCAGCTGAACAATCAGCCTTCCAAGAGCGGACCAGCAGTCTTAACAGTGGTTGTTTCAAACGACACAAGTTAGAAATAATTTCAAAAGAGTCAATCTTTCTATAATCAGACAGATATAGAGACACTGTTGTCTTATACCACCTTTAGGAAGGCTGTTCTCGCTCTTTTTGTGTCACTGTAAAGGCTTGAGCCTGACCCTGACATATTCTTGCTCCCTTGGAAAGGTTATCCAGAGGGTCAGGCTGCTGGGCTCCCAGAACCTCTCTCTTACCAGACTGGATCTCATGTGCATTTTCAGCAGTGGTACTGGGTAAGGAGTAGTCACAGGCATAGCCTGGCCCATATAATCCATTAACCCGACCACAGATCAATTCCTGGGAGAAGTCTATCCCATTTTTTAAGAATGACTTTGTCGCCAGCATTGTAAATCTAGCAATAAACTCTTGCGAAACTCTATCCTCTCTCACATTTAAAGAGCTTTGCAGAAAATGGATCTTGAGGCATAGGGAGACACGGGGATATTTTTCTGCAAATATTTCAAAGAAGAGCTTTTCCTACCTGGGACTAAAAACATTTTTGTATTTTTGATAATTCTGGCAACTAGTACATTTTTAGAATGTTATTTTTATCATTGTTTCAATAAACCATAGCTTTGTATTGTCAACTCCAAAACACACAGGCAGGAGTATCTTTGTCAGAGTTCCGTATTATCATCAGACATACATATTTATAACTCTCCATTTCCTAGAATGCTCCACATAAATAGATGCTCAGTGCTTGTCATGTAACATGTCTTGCAGATAGTAAGAACAAAAGAAAAACAACAAAGAAACAATACCAAAAATAATTTTAAAAAATCTGAGCTGAAAACATAAAAGAGAAATGCACAGACATTCACTGGTAACAACCACACATTTGAAGCCAGTGAGACTGAGCTATGTTTTGCTTTCCTCATTCTTATGAATATGATTGATGTCATCTGAATGGGAAGAAGATTATTTAAATCTAATAATATTCTTTATGTAAGTGTATTTTATATTGATAGACTAATTCAAAACCCAGTTACCTTTACCTACATTATCAAGTTCCAGCCTGCAGGAGCTCTAGTGACGGGCTAGCCTTAATTTCTTCGCTTCAGGCACATGAACCTGGCCAGGGTCATGAACAGTTACATACACCCTGTCATATGGCACAAGGGTCAGTATCTACTAATTCCAGTGGCTACTGTTACAATATTCAGCCACCAAAAGTTTCAGATCAAAAGTTGAAAGTTTGAGACATTTATGCATGAGAACAGAGGGTCCTAATTTAAAACGTGTGTGACCTTAATATAGCATTTGGGGGTTCAGAATGTTCTCATGTACTTTGTCTAATACTGCAGTTTTACAATACTCCCTTGCTTCTAGTCATAAAATCTTATCTGTAAATTTTGTAAAGATGTCTGAGAAAAGCAAATTTATGTTGACTATGTGAACCAGTAACAGGCAAAATAGTTTTTCTTAATGCAAATGCAGAATAAAAAGAACATGCATCTAACCCTTAATTCCAGGCGTAAGTTGGCATTTTTCACACATGTGTACATTTTCCAGAAAGTACTATAAATCAGAATGATTCTGTACTTGTCAATGATAACTCTCTTAATGTAAAATAATCTTATAACAGGACACCAGAATAATCTATCTTAATCAAAGACAGATTTATATCCATACAGTCCAGTTATTCACAGACTGTAACAAAACATATATAAATGTAGATCTGACATCACTGTAAGTCTTGCATACACAATTGCCTTCTTCATGTATTATATAACAATGAAAAACTAACACCTACCCCTGCTCTCATTAAAATCAGGGACACATTCCCATTTACATCACTGCCAATTGGATGAGACATCAAAACTAATGTCCAGCTTTTGAAAACTCTCTAAGTCTGGGCATCACATATATTTGAATAACTCCAATTGTTCCACCACTTACTGGAAATATAAATTTTTTCCTCATAATTAGACCAAAGAATTAAAATAAAATTCAGATAAGGATGGACATGCACAATATTTTCCTTAATGCTATGCATACATTTTTCCATAATTACAGCTTAGATTACAAGAAACCAACTCAGAAACCTGGCTCATCTAAGCATTTTCTTGAGGAAATTACTTAATAAATGGCAGTATTAAATAGAAACAGAAGATCTGTAGGCTGTGACATATTTCATTTTCTCTGCTGGGAATTAGCATGTTGTAGATGAACAGTATTTGGAGCAAAATCTTTCTTTATTTAATCATGTATACTCCTTCTGAAGCCGAAAGTCAGTGTATCTACAACAATATAACTACAAAAATTTTGTCACCAAATAGAACCAAACCTAGAATCCTTATCCAGCCAAAATATCCATTATTTACATGATGCCTCTGTCTACAGTTCTCAGTCATAATGTTTCAGCAGCTTTTTTGATAAAAGCCTTAGTAGGTGAACTGACAACGGAATCATTAAAGAAACAGAATGACATATATTTAATAGTAGGCAAAAGTTTAATGTGGATATATTAATTACCTGGTTTCTGTATCAATGTCAGTGAAATTTCAGAATAGGTAGGTAAAGTCAAGAGCAATCTGAATTCATCAAATGGGTTCTGGTTCAGATAAAAACAGTTACATTTTATTCAAAGTATAAAAAAGCCACAATAAAGCTTTAGTGAGACAGAACAGTGCAATAGCTCAAGAAAATTAATGCCATGAGCAGTTTTTCCTCTTTTTTTGACGGCAATGGTCAACAAAATAAATGAAGAACAACAAGAGAGAATCAATGCAAAGGCCTGGAGAGTAACTCCAATTTTTTTAACTATTAATTTTGTGCTTGGTGTCAAAGGCAATGACAGTAAGCATTGAATAAACACAAAACTTCTTGGGATTGCTATTTTTTTCAAGATGAAAAATGCACTGACTCGGAATGTTTATTTGAACCAGCTGTACAGTATTACTATAGAGAGTCAGGAAGTTAATATATTCTTTGGAAGTCCAGTATCATAACATGTTATTCTAGCAGGCACGGTGAGTGAAGAGAGGACATGCAATGTGCCTCAGCAGCCCAGGCACAGACTCTGCAGACGCTCCTATATTCAAGCTACACAGCAGCTCTAAGTTACCAGCACCATATCTTGCTGCTAAGTACTAGAGTGACTGGTGGAAAGAGGGCAGAATCAGAATTAATATCCACATTTCCTAGCATATGTCATGGGACCAATCCTCTCTGAAATTTACAGAATGAAATCTTCTGACTGAGATCTATCATGTAACAGGATCAGGCTCATAACAAAGTACACCTTTTTTTCATTTATTATTGTACTTTATTCTGGCCATTTTTCTCCTGTGGTTTATGCAACCATGTCCTCATTGTTATAGTCCTGGCAATACAGCAACGTGTTGCGATAAGAAGGGCTGGAAAATCAAAGAAATCTCTATTCTGCCAAAAATTTCCATGGCAGGCTGAGTGTTGTAGAGATGGAAGGGTATATATTCAGATATTCCAGTTAAGAATAGTCATGAAACCTGTTTATATTCCGAATGTCTCTCATAAAACCATTAATTGTGAAATACTTTATAACACTACAATCAATCTCTCTGTGTAACCATTTAATAGCTGTGTTGAGGCAAATCAAATTATTCTCATAATCAGGGATAAAATGCAACATGTTTTGCAGTCTATCAAATAGAAGATCTCTTACTTGTACAATTAGTAGTGGGTTGACCTTGGCTGGGTGCCAGGTGCCCACCCACTCTATCACTCTCCTCCTCAACTGGACAGGGAAGGGAAAATACACCAAAAGGTTCATGGATTGAGATAAGGACATGGAGAGATCACTCACCAGTTACCATCATGTGCAAAAGAGACTTGACTTGGGGAAATTAGTTTAATTTATTACCAAGCAAATCAGAGTAGGATAATGAGAAAATAAAAGCTAAATCTTAAAATACCTTCCCTCTACCCTTCCCTGCTTTCAATTTCACTCCCCATTTTCTCTGCTTCCTCCCCCCAACACGGGGGCATAGAGAATGGAGGTTTGTAGTCAGTTCATCGCATTTTCTTTGCTGCTCTTTCTTCCTCAGGAGGAGAACTCCTTTTCCCCTGCTCCAGCATGGGGTCCCTTGTATGGGAGAGAGTCCTTCATCTCCCATGGGCTGCAGTTCTTCACAAGGATATAGAGCATGGGTCCCTTCCACAAGGTGCAGTCCCTCAGGCACAGGCTGCTTCAGTGTGGATCCCCGTGGGCTCACAAGTCCTGCCAGCAAACCTGTTCCAGTGTGGACATCTGTCTCACAGGGTCACAGCTCCTGCCAGGAGCCTACTCCAAGGTGGGATATGGTCATAGGTACTTCAAGGTGGGCACCTGATATGGTCACAGCCTCCTTTGTGCACTCACCTGCTCCAGTGTAGGATCCACCGTGGGCTGCATGTGGATTGCTGCTCCACCTTGGATCACCATAGTCTTCACCACAAACTCCAAGGGAATCTCATCTCCTGTGCGTGGAGCTCCTCCTCCACCTTCTTTCTTCACTGATCTTGGCATCTGCAGAGTTGTTTCTCTTACATAGTCTTGTGGACACTGACAAGTTTGGTCAGAGAGAAATTTTCCAGCTCTCGGCCCTGTTTGTGAGAAGAAGTTGCTTTCTCACAAGCAGAGCTGAGAACCAGGAGAAGTTTATGTAAACCATCTTGTGTGTTTTTGTAAACTATATTTTGCAGGTGGGGTTTTTTACATTTTGTTATTTCAACTTGTTATTCTGTAACTAACCAATGATGCTAAAGAGGTGTTCACCCAAGAACCAATGATTGTGTCCTCCTCTAGAGACCCTGGATATATAAAGGGCAAGAATTTCTTAATAAATGGCTTTTCTCATCTGAAGTTTATGCCTCTATTTCTCACCCTCCCCGGACTCAACTGTGACATATTCTCACTCCTCTCTCCAGCTGAAGTTGCCCAGGATTTCTTTCCCCCTTCTTAAATATGTTGTCCCAGAGGTTCTACCACCATCATTGATGGACTCGGCCCTGGCCAGTGGCAAGTCTGTCTTGGAGATGGCTGGCATAGGTTCTGTCATACACCAAGAAAGCTTCTGGCATCTTCTCAAAGAAACCCTCCTGTAAGCCTCTCACTACAAAATCCCAAAATCCCAGGCAAAACCAACACAAAGATCAACTGCTGTGTTTCAGAGTATTTATTTTATTATATGAAGTTTAAAGCAAATAATTTAAAGTTAGAGCTGAATTTCAAAGCTAGATGTATATTTTTATGGCAATATGATTTAGGAATGTAAGTTATGACACCGCAACAACTAGAAATAAAAGGGTAAGTTAAAGTTACCATAACAGATGTTTCGACTTTAAGTCTGCATTCCCTTACCCTTGCTAATGTTGTCACAATCTTCTAGTTGCCTAAATATGGATTATTGCTATTAGCCATATCCCATCATCCTTAGGCAACTTTCCCTAAAAGGGAAAGGGGAATTTTCTTTGAGTGAGAAATGCAGAATAATGACAGATGCAGAATGCACCATTTTTTATCCTCTGTCTGCCATGTAAAATACACCATGGAACGGCTCTGGAATACCTCTTCATTGTAGAAAAGAATGAAAGCTTCTTCCACAAAGTAACACTTTTACCCAACTTTTTTAACTTCATAGAGCAATAGAGACATTAAAAATTAACTGAAATTTTAGAATGCGTGAGGAATCTGTCTGAATTTATTTATGCTTAAAAATGGGTTATGCTCTAAGCTACTATATCTTCACTTTCTATAAATTACAGAAACAATTTACTTTCCAAAATATGAACAGAGACATATAATAGTTTAGTTATTTAAAGCAGTCTAGCCAATAAATGGTACACCTACACAGATCCCAACAAGGTGTTATCAGATTGTTCTACGAGATGCTTTGGCTGATAACATTACTCTAATGCAGTCTTGTACATAACAGAATAAGTGAACAAGTACTCTGGAATGTGCTTATGTTTTAAAACACGTATTATCTACCTAATATAAGAACACTTCTTAGGTTAATCAGGTATCTTACTATATTCACATATTATTTAAAAACTGGACTAGGTAACAGTCCAGTACAGGGTATTCTAAATTCTGTCTCTATTTTTTTTTTTAGAGTACTACAATATCACAATAATATCTCATCTTAAATAATTAGATTACTGCCATAAAATGCATGCTTGTCTCCACCAGATACTTATGGCATTTTTCTAGTACAATGTGGCACAGTGATCCTAGTACAGTGAGTGGATGGTGGGAAGCACAAAGTAGGACTCTACCTCCAGGCCTGAGCAGCACGACTTGCCCAGCCTAATCAGCTCTGTAAGTTCCATGGAGTGAAAAACTTTGAGCATTGAGAAGTTCTAAGACAAGCAAACCTATCCCCAGCATTCATTCTGGGCAAGTCATTCAACCTTAGCATCCTTCCCTTCTCCTCTGACTCTCATTCGTCACAGCCACATTCAAAAAATCTTGGACTTTCTGCCAAATGGTGGTCTCCAGTTTTACTCTGCCTTAAGAGAACCAGGGGAAATCACATAAATCCTAATACTAACTGGGGGTGGGGGGGTTGTGTGTGGCACTTAGAGTCAGGCCAGTGGCTGGGAAATGAAGGTCAAAGTGAAAGAGGGCAGGGGGAAAGGGTTTCTGACAGTTTTCCCTGACACTGGGAGAACTCCACAGATGAATGCATTCTTTTCAGTCTCATCATACAGCATGAGAGAGAAAACCCTACCGTAGAACCTCCCAGGGTTTCCAGCCTCTCAGATGGGCTTTGCCTCAGAGAGGACGCCTTGACAGGAACAGATGTGATAACAAATGACCTTTAGAATTGCACCCTGAGAGCTGTTGACCGTTTCCTGAAAGCTGTTCATCCTCCTGAGTTCCCGGCTTTAGTTTGGAAACATTGAGATCCTGGCATATAACTGAAAAGGGTCAGCAACAAGAAATAGAAAAATAGAGTCTAAGACCCAAAGAAAGCGGGGACAGCACCAGAGTTCAGATATATTTAAAGACTTTTCCTTTCTTTTTAAAGATAAAAAATCATAAATCTAAATGCAATGCCAAATCTTAGCATCATCTTCATCCCCAAATCAAAGAAAAATTATGAGATGAGACAAAAGGCTATCCGATTATAATATAATAAAAAACTGATTCAAGGCTATTTAATTTTTATTCCAATTCAAATTAAAGCAAATGTATCCTATTAGATAACATAATATTTGTATATTTCTGCAAGAGTACTTAAATTTGCTGTGCAACACACAAAACTGTCTTTCCCAATGACCGCTTACAGGGTAAGTGGAGCACACAGAGGGCAGTGCACCTCAAGAAGTCCAGAGGAGGGGCAGCAGATGCAGATGTGGGTCCATAAGCATGAGCGAGGAAGATGGGAGATAGTTTCTTTGTTCCTTTTTGACTTCACCAACCAAAAAGTGAAAAAATTCTCAGCACTGAGTTCTTGTAAATCTCCTCGAAATCAAAACTATGACCATATCCCACGACTGGCCTGGAGCAAAGGTCACACTTCACTCATATGCTCACTCGGGTTTCTGTTGAGGATTTCAGGCTGTTTCCACTGAGTCTTGGGGGGATGGGGGTGGGGGGGGTGGGCAGAAAGGCTGAAAGAATAACAACATACTCAGTGGCATTCCATTATTAAGGCAAGTTTGGGGAAAACCTGGCCCTGCTAATACAGTTATATGCTACATCTCATTCATTGCCCTAGAGAGGCAGAGAAGAGAAAAAGGGGAGGGGTAAGCAGGAGAGAGAATGAGACAGAAAGCAGAAACAGAAACAAAGATGCAGCATTGGGAGACAAAATGAAAGGAGAGATGACATGGGGGAACGTGCACAAGATGCCTCTTCTTACATTTGTTAAAACTAAACACGCACATGGACTATAAAGCTGAAATGAAAAGCACAGGCTAGCTTATTTGGTTTAATCCTTTCAAGCAGTGAAATGATTTTCTCTATGATTTTTTCCCCTGTCAGTTCCTGTCATTTCCTTGCGATGCCTTCTCCTTTCTCACTTGTCTTTTCTCCTTTTCCTTTTCAATGCCATCTTGCTTTGTTCCTTTTTCTTTGCTTCTGTCTGCTTCTTTCTTCCTCTTCCTTTCTTCTCTTGCTCTCCCTTGTCTTTTTTGTCTTGCTCTTGCTCTCCCATGTGTTCTCTGAGCACATGAAGAACATGAGCACAAATAGTCAAAAAGCCTTTTTTTCCTGATGCTCCTTTTCTATCCCCATGTGGTTGTGAGTGTTGTAGCTCTGTTAGGTTTTAAATGCACATGGGGAACCCACTCGTAGTCCCATGTGTTTTAGAACTATCTACAGTAGCACACTCCAGGAAAAACATGTGGGAAGGGAATGTGTCAGAAAAGTTTCTTGTACTGCCTCCAACACGTGGGCCACATTTAACAAGGTCAAGGGACAAGTGTGGCTCACAGGCATTAGTTTGACCGGTATGATAAAAAAGAATCATGCATTCTACTTTCTTTTACCTGCACACACTCTGCAGTTAATCAGCCACCGAAATACAGCTGATGGAGTCTCAATTGATCTACTTTTTTTTTGTCTGGATGATCAACTTAACATATTTTAGGGAGAAATTATTATATCTTTTTTCCTGATTTGACGATTCCGAGACAATGAAGGATATAAATGTAGCAGAAGGAAATCTTTTTTCTTTCCTTTGTCTTCCCTCCTGCATGAGAGCATCATGCACGCTGTGATCAAGCAGACAAGGGTCTGCCTGTAAAGCCGGCTGGCTGTTCCTAAGGCAGATAATCTCTGCTGAGGGTTCCTTCTAAACTTTCCTGATACAACACCAAATTCACACAAAATCCCTGTGAACTGTTGGTTCATGTTATGCACATTTTGACACCTTTCAGCTGGCTTTCACAGATTTTCAAAGCACCTGTTCCAGTACAACCTGTCTTTTTGGCAGCAACCAGTACCAGTAAACCCCTGATTTTCTTTCCTCTCTCGCTTAACCATTTCTAACAATGTACACGTCAAAAAATATAATTAAATGAAAGAAAGCAATTGCTGTCCAGCCCTCCTAGATACTGGACCACACTTCCTGCAGGAAAAAAAATTGTTCACATTGTTACACAGACCAACTAAATTGTTCTTCCCTGTCACTCATTTCTTAGGGGAAAGGTGCAGCTCACTTGCAAATGGGCTGCTTGCCATGCAAGCAGATGGGCATGGGGTTTGACAGCCAAGACATGATGGATCAAATTTTGAAATTTGTTGCTCAGTCTCCACTCTAGTAGTTCCTAATTGGCCTCAATGGAACTTTATTGCTGTAAAATGGTATAATGGCAACAACATTTGACTGAACAAACACACATCCCATGTAGGTGCTGCAAACAGACTCCCTGGCTGACAGAATCAGAACGACACCGTCAGCGAATATCTGCTACAAGCTGACGTAGCTCTCTAAAGTTAACGTGTTCCGGGGTGAGCACACAGTGGAAGTTGAAGGGAGCTTCTAATGCTTATTTTGAAAGGTGGTCTGAGATACAGTCTTTTGTCTGCAAAGATCCTTTTAATAAATATAAATAAAGAAAGGGTTTACTTACGTTTTATAATAAGCATAAGGCAAGAGGAGGGAAGAGATTTTTTCAGTGATGCACTGTTTAGATAATGATGGACATTATCTAAAATGGTTATCACCTGTATAACAAATGTAATTCAGGATTTTACATTAAAAAATTGACCAAAATTAAATTACATTTGACTGCTACTAAGAAATGAAGAAAATAAATTTACCTTTAGAAAAACATTGTTTCCCAGATTTCTAAGAGCTGCTATGGTAGTATACATTCACCTTAAGTTCCTGTGTACTTATAGGATGTGAAAACAACACAGATTTATCATTAATCTCACTGATGGATTTATATAGTTCTGGTTTGTATCATCAGCAATTTGAATTATTACTGATTAAGTGTTCACCTTACCTATGAAACAGAGACGTCAGAAATTTCTTCATATGGGTTGTAAATAGCTTTGTAATTTTAACTCTGTCTTCCTGTTGTCATTTTAACTGTATCAGCATTGTATTAACTAATACCAGCAGCTGCAAGACAGGATCTTAACTCTTATATTTTTGTTTATACTGTAATTGGAATTTCTCACCTTGTGCTTCTTTCTCCTGCACATTTTGACAGGTTATTGATGCATTTGCAAAAATAGTTGAATTCTATGACTGCATAAATAAGACATGATTATGATTATAATTACTGTTATCTTTAGGAATTACGTTGTATTTTTAATAAAACTGCAGATACAGAAAGGATGATAAAAATCTTTATAAGCACCTACACAATGCATTTTATTATTTTTTTCAAGAAAATAAAGCAATTTCCTAGGGTCTCTTCCAATTTTTCTCCACCACCTTAGGCCCAGTGCTATTTGGTACTGGCAGATTAGGGTAGCTGATGATTCCTATTGATTTAAATGTCGTGCTAGGAAGCCTAAATCCCCAAGAGCAACAGAATCTCCCCTATCACTATCCTACTGCTTATTGACCTAATTCACTAACCAACCATCAGGGTTTTCTCTCACAACAAATAAATCTTGCATGAAACAGAGAGTACATGGACACTCGTAGTTTTCAGTGGTGTTGCCAGTATAATAAATTTAGGGTCACCAAAGCATTCCTCTTTGTTTTCTCAGAGTGATCATAATGTCATTTGCTATTTAAAATGAGCAGAAACTGTAACTGTATTTTTAATAGCAAAACTATTTCTACAGCCTGAAGTAAACTGGATGTAATATAAATGATGTAGACCATTCAGCATGTGAAAAATTCTATGTACTTCCATTCTTTGATTTGCCTGTAAGTTATTGCTGGAGCAGCTGCTGAACAGGTTTGATGGTTGCAGCATTATTTCTACTCACTGAGATACTACTTAGTCCCAGTGTTTACTGCTCAAAATTCTGATAACTTGTAAATGTCCCCTTTTATTAATTGAGCCAAACAAACAAAGAATGAAACAGGGTTTATTATGTTACTCTGGGTATTGCAGGGTAGTCATATCAACTAAAACTTTTAACTTGGAATTCTGCAGATGCCTCTGTATCTGAATTCACTCTTGGTGATTTGACTGAGTTGAATAGCACATTTGTTTATATGTAAAAGCCAGGACTCTAAAGTTAGTAGTTCTGTAAAATGTGGTTGTCATGAGATATGAAATATGTGCAGCAGGAGAATGCAAAAAATACACCATAGATATAAAAAAGAATTTTAAAAGGTAAAGAAACCAAACCACTTCATGCTACTTTGATAGGAAGATCTGTTTCAGAGGAGAGGCCTAATTCTGCTCCCAGTAAAGTTAATTAGAGCAACAGCAAGATCCTAAATTACTAGTCTTCTCATCAATATCAAGTGAAGCTTTTATCAATGTAATTTGAAGCAGCATTAAAAGCAATAAGTGCTAATTTATAATTGTTGATATTATCAAAGCAAGATCCTTTGCAACCATACATAACTGTGCCAGATTTTTATCACACTATAAAGGTTAACATAAGTGTTACAAGAAACATCAATGAGCTATGTACACTACGTTTGCTTTTGGTTAGATAAGTATGCTTTGTAGTAGTTGATATTCCCTCTAGATAATGGATATGGGCCAGATTCTCTGCTGACACAATGCAATATAAGTAATTTGAAGGCAGATATGCTGATTTACACTAGCTGCAGATCTAGCCCTAATATCTTTAGATGCAATAAAACATCTAAAGTAAGTCTGTTTCCTAACTGTTACTCAGCCATTCCTCACTGTTGCCAAAAGAGAACTGTGAATACCAAGGTCTGCAGGACTTCATTTATCAAAGCTTCTTTTAAGGCATTCTTTTAAGGCATATCATTTTGGCGTGCAAGCCTTACTTTATGACCAGAATGAAACATTTTCATGAAACAGCAGGTCTAATTCTAGCAAAAAATGCCATGTAGTGCTTGTTCTTGCTGAAACATTACAACATCTGTTTCAACATGTTTTTTAATAAAAACTGTTTATTACTTTAGCAGAATTAGATCTTTTTGCTGCTTGATACTGTGGAACTGTATAAAGAGAATTTAAAATGTTATGTCACATACCTCTAAGTACTGGATTATTGATAACTCACTTTCTGTATTTCTGCTTTTATCTAATTTGGTAGGAAACTAAGTGCAGAGCTAAGAAAATCACATTTCTGTTTGTTATATAAGTACAAAATTATTTTACATAGCAAAATTAGGCGCTATGCTAAATAACGTTTTAGTGCCATGACATTAAACATTTGGAGAAAAATAGTACCTAAGCCACACAGCTTAATTTTCCTTTGAGGTTTATCTATTTTTACTTACATTTCCTGGATGTCAGCTTATAATAATTACTCTTCTACACACATCTCTAGCACTAATGTGACAGACTGTGAATGCTTCTTGACAATAGAACATAATATCCTCCTTACAAGTTTCCACCAGCAAGGCTACAATCTTACCATCACACGTACAAACATGAAAAAAGCCTTACTTAAAACATTAACGAATTTCAAATGTATTCGTCTTACTGTTAAAAATCACATACAGATTAGACTTTTCTCAAGAAATCTAAAAAATAAAGCTAGATGTAAGGAACTTTGGATACAATGTGTGACATCTGTATCTGAGAGCTGCCTCAACTTTGAAGCATCTGTAAATTATGTCAGGTCATTTGAAAAGTAGCGAAAATTTCCATTTAAGACCTGCTTCTAATAAGTGTTGCTTACAAAGAGAGAATACCAATACAATAACTAAAAAGCAGATGTAGTATTTTTTTGACAAACTGTTCATCTGTGGCACAGGACTAGATGTGGAATTACAACAGTAATTCCAGTAAAGCAGCAGAAATATTTGTATTTTTCCATCTGACATTAAAAGCAGCATGTTTTATGTAGGCCTTATTTGTAAACTTCCATGAATTTAATCAAAGACATGAGAGTTTTATCCTAAGAAATAGCAAACACATTATGAACTACATAGCTTTATTTCTCTGTGAAAGGAAAAGAAGGAAAGGGAACAGCTGAAAAATCAGTAAATACATTACTTTCATTTAATTAGAAGGACTTCAAAATAAGTCAAAACACATAAAATGACAAAGCTGCTATCCTGGAGGATGTACTATCTAGCACATCACAGGGACTCTGGCTCATATCCACAGATCTTTACATTCTTTTATTACTCAGGTTTTCATACTCTTAGACATACAGTATGCAAATTATCCCTGTGATTTTTTTAATTTGGCAAGATATTATAAAATACAAATTCTAATAAATTTTGAGTGTTTTGATCTGTGTTTTCATAGAACAAGGGGGTAATGGAATTTTTATAATATGTAAGATTTTCCTGAATTGTTAGAAATCAGAGGAAATGTAACATTTTAAGAAGTGGTAGTTCTCTGGTTGCCTCTATTCCTGAGTATTTAAATAAGGACTGAAATATTAATAGATTAAAAGTGCATAATTAAAATGTGAAAGCTCTAGATTTTTTCCTGTTTTTTACAGCCTAGGAATATATGGCTTTTTTCATGTATGAAGGGAAAATCAGAAGACTTAAAGTTTTGACAAAAGAAGATAAAAGGAAGCCAAATAAGGCTAATAAAAACATAAATAGATAAGACCTACTTCTTTTTTAATAAATTAATTCACTTAACTCCAAAAATACTATCTAGTAGAAAAAATGGTTTTCATGTTAAATAGAATAAAAAATATTAAATACCTGGTAAAAATTGTATTCAGCTAAGATAGGTTTTACCTTACTGAATTAAATCACATATTTAAATAAAAACCTAAGTTCCTTAACTGCTAATCAGAACTATTTGTAAGCAAACAAACCATGTTTTATTGAATAGTGCATGTCTCTAGACAATCACTGCATTTATTGAAATTAATACATGCCAAAAAATTCTGAAAGCAAATATTTTCTTTTTAATCTGTGATAAGCACTGCACTTTCAGCAGATGTGAAGACTTCCTATAATAATCATACCAATTAAATAATCCACCTAATTTCCTGGTTCAAGGCAGTATTTTATTTATTATATTGCACTTTTATGCCTGTGATTATGAGAGAAATTTTCCTGGACTTTCTGGGGTATGCAGATTCCTTTTCTTTATTTCTATGATCATGTCAGTGACTGGTATATGAATATCATGTTTTCTATTAAGATGTTAATCCAGCAAGAAATAAATTTTGTAGAAAATACTGACTTATTTTTACTGTTTTGATCTGGTTAAAATATTTTATTCAGAAATATATATTTTATAATAAAGACTTGATACTGACTTAAAAGAAGAGTTCTAGGGGCATCCATTAATGTTTGGAAGAAACTCTCAGAATTCAGTAATAATTCGGCAGAAAACTGATATTAGAATATCACCTTATATTATTGTCTCTTAACTCTGTGAAGACCAATACACAGATGAAAAAATGCTAATCTGAGACTTTTCAGAAATACTTATGCCAACGCTTAAATTTTATTAATTGGTTCTCTGGAGATGTTAATGATTTCCCTTTATTTTGAACAGTTCCATTATTTTGTTTTGACTAAAGTTCAAGCTGCAAAAATTACCATCCAGGATGGGCTGAGGTAGTTTGTTTCCCTGATTACTTATTATTCAAGTATTTATCCATTTCCTTCATAATTTCTTTATTCGATATACAGGTTAGATTTCTCTTAGAAATTGTAATGACCAGGTCTTTAAAATGTGAATATCCTCTAAACAAGTAGAAAAATCTCATAGCAGTCTTTCCCTCTGAATCCCTCTCATGTCGTTTTTGGAGAGAAAAAGAAAGAAAAAAAAGGCAAGCTGAGAGACTGGGTAGGGGACTTGATAATATAAATTTTGTGATGAAATTGTGATGAGACTTACGTGTACTACATAATTTTGCAGTGTACTACATAATCTTGCAATGAATCTTTAGCAGTTGTCTTGCTTTTAAAGCTAGATGATAATTTATAGATTTCAATATGCTATAAATGATAAGGCAATGTTGAAGAAGAAATTTCTGTAATGTGCAATCAAACCCTATGTGTACATTTTAACATATTTTAGGTGACAGCCCTTTTTTATAGCCCCATTCTCTTTACCTTTGTAATTCTACATCTCAGAACTCTGTCCTCTTCTCCATTTTATGGTTTTTCTTCTCCTCCACTTTATGCTGGCTTTTCCTAGGTCTCATGTCTACATTTGACAACCCTACCAAAAAAGAGAGAAAGTCTTATTTTGTCAGCCCACCTGCCTGTCACCACCCCTTTCTTGTTTCTGACAAAAAAACCCCAAAACAAACAAACAAACAAAAAAAAAAAAACAAAACAAAACTGGGACTTCAGTATGCCAGACTCTGAAGCTTGGAGTTTGTCAATTCAGTGGTATTAATTTTTATGTATCAGGCCAAAGATAGTATAGCAGATCATATTGCAAAACATTCTGTGTTCATTCTTCACAGTATCATGAGGCCTAATATTGTACACGAGAGTTAGAACTGAGAGTCTGATCCTGTAACCACTATGATTTTCCTCTTTACCTTAATTTGGGCAGAAATTCTTATAACATGGTGGCCAGAAAACCCACAGGAGGCAGGAAGCTGAAGGCAGAATCTTTTGATAGCCCATGCTCTGCATGCATATTGAAGGAGATGCATGCACTGGCCGGGTTTGCAGAAAAGATTAATTAATTAATGTCACAAAAATACTAAAATCACAAAAAATAAAAAAGAAAAGAAGTTGAGGGATGATCTCAAATGTATCATGATTCAAATAAACATAAAAGGTGTTGTGGTGAGATGTGATAAAGTCTAATCTTACCATCTGTACTGGGACAAAGCTGGAATTGGCCTCCAAAGCTGGACCAAGCTTTTAGATGTTGGACTGTAATTTGTGAGAGTGATGAATACAAAATTCCAAACAGCTTTTTGATTGAATAAGCTCCCAGTCAATTACCATTAATAGTTCAGATGAAATTAAACTTTTTGTTCTTTTTGACATTATATAGGCATTGTTTTAAAATAATGAATCTGGTAAAGGCCTTAAGGTCTTATTCATATTTGTTTTAGGCTGAGTAACTTTCCACATTGGATTTCCCTTTAAGAAATGTTCAGCAGAAACATTTGCTCAATAAAGAATGCCAAGTAACACAGTAATGTTCTTGACCATTCAGAATAGACACACAAAGAAAAAAATTAAATCTAAAATATTTTCTGTACATGAACTCCAGAGGTTGTATATATCATGATTCATGTAATACACTAAGGCCTTTACCTTTTTTTATTACATCAGTCCTTAATTGGTCCTCAGCTGAAATATAACCACACACTATTTCATTATTTACTTTTAAGTTATTAACTTTAGTATTTTTGAAGACTATGACTATAGTTCTCAATATTTAAAGAATAAAATGATACCATAAGAGGTTAATACCTAGTGAAGAATTTATTAGATTTTAATGGAGATGTTTTCAGATAGTAATTGTATGCCTTTCCTAAATCACCACGAAAGGCTGTTTGGTCTATCTGTAGCTATTAGTTATATGTCGAAATGTGCAAAGCCTTTTGCCAAAATACAACAGCAATCTTGGTTAGAGCATTAGTTTAGGAAAGAAAAAATCAGTTTAGTAGTAAGTTCACGTTTCAGCTGTCCATAACCACATGTTAAAAACGTGGTTCGATACGCAAATCTATAACCATGGGGAGACAGAATGTGTGGTGATACACGTAGACATTTCAGAAGAAAAATAACATTCTTCACGGAAAGAGTGGTTAAGCATTGGAACAGGATCCCCAGGAGGTGATGGAGTCACCATCCCTGGATATCAAAAAACCCAAGTAGATTGTGGCACTTTGTGGTCTGGATGAGTGAGCATGGTGGTATCCAGTCGAGGGTTGGACTTGATGATATTGGTCTTTTCCAACCTCAGTGGTTCTATGATTCCATATAACGAAGGGATAAGGCTCTGTTCCTGAGCATTTGAGATAGCCGACAGCACATTTGTGGGCTGTAAAATTTCACACGGACACATGCACTTTAGACGTCTATTGAGATACAAGCGCTTTAGGAATTTCATGAGAAACGAGCATTTTAAGATTCATTAAGAGCTAATTACACCCCAAAACACGCCTTTAAGGTGCATCTCCCACGAAAACAACATCACCTCCCATTTCAAACCCCAAGGAACGAGGAGGAACACACTGGACACGCGTGGAGAGGACAGCGGCGGGGGAGGGTGGGGCAGGGGGAGCGGGAGGAGGCGCGGACCGCCCGGGGCTCCGCGG
>VZTN01000992.1:54696-65166 GCA_013400515.1 Erpornis zantholeuca
GGGTTTTGCGCGCTGCGGGGTGGGGACGGGGGCAGCGCGGGGCCGCCGCGGCCTTTCCCTGGTCTGCTTCTTTATTTTGTTTGTTTGTTTTTCTCCCTCCTTCCCTGTTGGCCGCTCAGTTTCCGGAGTTTTTTTTTTTTCCAGTAGGATTTGGCCCCCGGCCCGCTTGCCGAGTCCCCCTCGATACGGTGGGAAAGTAAATTGCGCTGGTCAGCTGCGGGCGGGTGCCCCGCGTGCCTGTGCGGGGGGGAATGTCTCTGTCTGCGACCTCACGTTTATTTCAAGGAAAATTTCTCAGTAAAACCCTTTTTAAAATTTACTTCCTCGCGCTTCCGATATAGCTTTATGTAAACTACAGAAACTGGAATTCCTGGTGAAGCCAGCACTGAGTTGCCAAGGAAATCCTACTTTTGGAATAAACTATTTTTATACTGGCTTTACAAGTTGTTCCTGAATTCTTCGATGCTTTCTGCCGGCAGATTGGCTCAGTTTAGGAGGGATTTGCTTTTGTTATATTGCTGTCATGGGATGTCGTGAACCAAATCGAACATTTTTAGAAAGAGTTGCTGCGGGAGCACTTCTACCAGCTGCTGTGCTGCTGGCATCTGGCAGACCCACTCCACTCGGCCGAAGTTCCTGAGCTTAAAAGAGGAAAAACAAGTGCTTGGTAATTGATTACCTGAATGACAGTTTGAAAATACGCTATAGATCAGTGGTTGGTTTGCCATGTGGTATACATGAATTGATTATGTTTTGGTGTGCCTAGATTTTGTTTTTAATACTTGTTTCCCAGATTTAGTAAAGCTGTTGGTCTTTTCTCAAATACAATGGCATCTAACAAGCAAACAAAAAAGAAAACCAATGGTGTAAATATTTGCAGCTTTCTGTTACTGTATTTACAGCTGTTTATTAAAATTGTTTTATTAAAAAATCTAGCACTTAAATTTTTGCTATTTAATTTTGCATTTCTTTTCATTATGGGAGTGACATGTTGACACCAGGCCCTTTGTATTACCTTGCTGTGGCTCCTGATTTTTTGTTTAGTTTTCCATCTTTTGGTAAGTTAATGCCACTGCTATAGTTTATATAAGTGATCTCTGCCAAAGGCATGTCTTGGCTAAAGGAATAATTTATGCCCTATTTGTATGAACAGGTCCTTCTGTGTCCTTTTACAGTCCTGGTTTTAGCAGCTCCCAGAGAGAGATCCCATATAGGCGCTCTTCTTGTGGTTCAACATTTTAAAAATGCAGAAAGTTTCTATTTTAAGAAAGCAATCAAAGTGCCAAGCTAACTTTAATTGCATTGTATTTCTTTTAAAAATAACTATTTTGATGTAATCTGGTTGGCAACTTTACCTCAGAACTGATTTGTTGCTTGTGCAGAACAAATAATTGGTTCAGAGGCCTGAAACATTCTTCTGCACGTAGCTGGTGTTGGTTTGAAGGTTAATTTTGCAAGGATCAGGCTCTGGGTGGTAATGTGGAAATGTGCATTTGTGTAGATAATCGTGCTTGGCTGTTTCTGGTACTGAGCTGCTTTTCCATAGGCTTCAGTTTTTCAGACACTGGACAAGAGGGCGATGTCTGCAAATATGGCTGTTACAATGTATTTGTATGGCCCACAAATATTTTGTCATCTTTCCCACCTGTGTCTTTAAAATACTTTGTAGTTATAAAGTTGCAATGAGTGCTGTTCATTTTGACCTTTTCTGGATGTGCAAGATACAAGTTTTAAAACTTCCTCTTAAATTATACGTGGTTAAGTGTTTTTCATTAAAACCTCCCACCAAATAAAATGTGATTTTGTTATTTTATTAAAACACTTATACAAATATTTTGAGACATAGCTGTCTAGTAGATAACCGGTGTGCCTTCTATGGTCTTAATCCAGTGAGTGCTGGAGCTGTGATTTAAGAAAGATGTCTGTCAGTATGTGTATCTCTGTATAATTTAATATTTAAAAGGATTTGGAGCTTGTTTCTTATTCTGGTGAATAAGAATTCTAGGCATCCCTTATGGAGATCACTGTTTTAAGAAGATGAGGAAAATCTTAGCCCACTGTCATTTTATGTTAGCTATAGGAGTCAGGGGCACCTTGCAGGGTTCTTTTGTTGGATCTCAAAAGTTGTCAGGGTTTAGTATTTTTCTGGCAGAAGCAGAAGGCAAGATTACAGTGACTTGAATCTGAACAAAATTAAATCCTTCAAATGTACTGGGATGTACTCTTGTATTAATGGCCTCAGTTTATATTCCTGGAATAAGAATGAAAGATGAGTGCTCAAGCAATAAAGGATCTGATCCCATTTTAGAAGTCTTTTTGATAAATACTTAATGCCTTGTAAGGAAAATAAATACTAGTTTGAGACCCTATTCTTTGTGGAGGTGTCTCTGGACACCACGCTAACATCAGGAAAGAGGGAAGTGTTGAAAAAGTAGTTCTTTACTACCCCCTAAGCCCTGCTTCTGCAGTATTAAATCAGGTACAAGCAGTGGCATTGTTGCAAATTTGGAGACTGCAGGCTGGAGGGAAACAAGCAGCTAGGATCAGAGGCATGAGTTCCTTATGCTGGCTTGACTGTTGAGAAACTTTAAGGTACCATTATTGTGGAGACTCCTATGTATAACCCGTAAGGAAAACTGGTGAGAAGCTGCAAAGAAGGTCAGAGGGGACCAACAGCAAACCCACCTTTTCTCAGGGCGTCTGTCTTCTGAGGCTTCTGTATCTCATCAAGTTCTGGAGCTGCTTTTCCCACTGAGCAGAAATCTTAAAGATGTTGTAACCAGGGAACTGGAATCTAGCCCTGGACTTTGACACATTTGCATGGCACTCTCTCTTTCCTGGTCAGGAATGTCCTGGGCGGTTAGTGCCTGGGAGCTGAACAGCTTTCTGGTGGCAAGCAAGTGCAAGGAATGATCAGAGAGATTCTTTTGTCAGAACTCATTCCTGTGTGTTTTCCAAGTCTCTGATTTTCTTTGATAAAGTTGTTCCTTATGATTAAATACTACAGTGAATAATTGCAGGACTTGTCATTTGAATGTTTAATTAGTTGATACTTGGGGAAAGAAGTCTTCTCCAATATATTATATTTTCCATTTAGTAAATATACATGTGAAACAATGTCAGACATTTTATCAAATCTTGTTTCTTGAGGGCTGCTGAGTAATGGGAGAAGCTACTTTGGTAGCAATGACTTTAAATGTACTCTTTAAAAAGAAATCTATTCATTTGGCAGCTACTGCTCATGAAGTTTGGTACTGGAATGCATTATTCAGCTCCACACCCCCTCATCCTTCCAAAATTTAAAATCCCAGAAACAGGCTATTTTCAGTTATAATAGCAGATGAGCTTGAGCTCTTGTTCTTGCACTGAGATTTAGGCAGCTGTCTGTCTTTTAGAAAAGCCAGGTGAAAATCTGAAGTGCTTCTAGTATGTTTTTAAGAGTAGTAGTCACTGAGGGTCTAACTATTCTTTTCCTTGTGAAGTGTAGTGCTGTGTAAATAAACAACCCCTTGAAACTGCATTTTCTTTTGATTTTTTTGGAGGCATTGAGGATTAATGCATGTATCAGAAAAACTACTTCTGGGTATTTGTTTTTGATTGATTATTTGATTTTTAAAAATGTATTTATCTTGTATTAGAACATATGGTGATGAGAATGTTGCTTTTAATATGCAAGTTATTTAAGGCTATCATTGTGGTTAAGAAATAGTTTAGTCTTGCTACTTGGACTTTAAGGGTATTACAAGATCAGCTCTTTAACCCCTTTCTTGGGGCTAATCACATTCTTAAGCATAATGGCTGTGGAAGTCATCGGGAAAGCTGAGTATGGAACATGGGAAAATAAATCTGAAGCTGTGTAGTGCAGCAGTCTGTGTGCTGGGGTCCTGCACACCTGGGTTCCCTTCACATTGCTGCTGGGTATTTTTAATCATCTCAGGCAGATAACTGCTGTTCCTCTGCCTTGCTGACTTGCTGGCCAGTCTGCAGGGTTCCAGGAAAGTTCCAAAATGTCACTGTAAATGAAGATCCTTTCCCAGTGAATCTTTTCCAACTGTCCTCCCATTCCAGCAGCCCACAGCCCTGAGCCCAGGTCTCCCTTCCATTATGCCTGGTATCAAGCTGCTTCTAAGGCCTCATGCTCCAGGACTGAGCTCTCTCCTTCCCTTTTACCTCTGGGCATTTTCTCCTGTACCTGCTCCTCGCAGTCCACGTTGGCAAGAGGCTAAAGCCTGGAGGCAGGGCTTACTTGAATCAGACTAGGGCTCCATCAGCAGCACTTGTGGCATGGCAGATTTCCCCCTATTCCCTGGTCTGCTTTTCTGTAGGTAAAGAGTGATCAGTGTTAGTTTCCTCCTGACTCCAGACCTATTCCACTGGTGACAGATTTTAAAAGCTGTAGTTCCAAATCTCTGGATTGCTTTTAGGAGCCTTTATTTTTAAAGAAAATTTTTAAAGGAAATGCTGTTCAAATTGATTTCCCTCCTCCAATTACATTGAGTCTTTTTGCTCATGCTTTTCTCAACTTTTCTTTCTAACTTATGTATTTTAAATGTACCTTTTTGAATGTGACAGTTGGACACTTGGCCCTGTGTAATTAGAATCAAACTCTGGAAAGGGATTTTAGGATGTAGTTTCATATTTTATATAATATTAAAGAATGTGCTTTGATAGCACAGTGCTTAATAGAAAGCCTGCTGGGAGCACTTGGACCTTGCAAGTGGATATGCATGGACAGATTCCAGTGCCCCCATGTAGCCAGTTTCAGCACTGAGGTTTATGTACCCCCTTTTGTAAAGGATGCACACAGCTTTGGTTGTTTGTTTTTGTGGTGGTTTTTTTTGGTTTTGTTTTTTTGGGGTTTTTGTTGTTGTTGTTGTTTTAATTAGTTGTTTTTTTGTTGTTTGGTTGGTTTGGGTTTGTGGTTTTTTTTTAAATATTTTTTGAGTTAAAACTTTACTGAGCTTTAGAAGCAGGAGAAGTGAGAGAGGATTATGCAAAGTGGCATGAAAGGCAAAAGGTTGCCTTTGCAGTTATAGTAGATCAGGTGTGGAGAGTGGCTTTCCCAAAAGCTTGACATCATGGTGCCTGATGGAGGGAAGAAGGAGGCTGTTTTAAGGAAAGCTCAAGAGAGATGACAGAGAAGGAGAAAATAAATGCAGCTGAAGCTGGAGGATTGACTTTTTCTGTAACTCAATCAACTGAAAGCTCAGCTGTTCCAGGATACCTCCTCTTCTCAGTCTTCTGGCCTGTCTGAAGATTTGCAAGTAAAATGTCAAAACCAGATTTTTTTAAAAAATTCAGTCTCATTTTAATGAGTGGATGTTAAAAAGAAGCAGATCCTTGTGACCATCTTGGTTTTGGTGTGTCTGTGCATGACTGCATGGTGGCCACTAATAGCCCTGTAAGGGGTATTTTCAGAAATTTGTCCTCTTGTAACAGGATTAGTTCTGCTTCATTAATGCAGAAACAGGGTCTGGCATCTAAGGAGGAGAAACTTACTGTTCCTTGATCCTTCAGGAACCTTCAGTGATACTGTCAAACTGAATCTTCATCATGTCCCACACCATCTGGTAGTTGCTGTACGAATTACTTGATTAGCCAGAGTCTCTGTTACCAAACTGTATTCATGTTCTCTTTGAAGGATTGTAGTTGTGCTGTGCATGGAAGTGTTGCAGTGAGGAGTCCTTTCTCATGACGAGTCACACTTCAGGAGTGTGTACTTGAGACGTGCATACTCTGCTGTCTCTGGAAGAGGCTGTGTCAAGATGAGTGAGTGTGAAAATTGTCTCTCCCTGCTCTTCTGGGAAATTTGCTTTAAGCAGGGGACTTAAAAGTCACTGCTATGCAGCTCCTAGAAAAGGGTAGTTGAAGATAGGCTGTTGGGGTGAGGTAGAAATAAATTTCCATTTTATTTCCTTGTTAAGTCAGCTGAATTTGACATGAGGAGCTCTGAAAAATCAAGCTGATATGATAAATGTTTGAGTGCTAGTGTTAGTTCTATGAACATTCTAAATGTAACAGGTAGTGCACAAAAATGAGAAGATGTTACCTTGGTCCAAAGCATAAATTAGAAGGATAGCATCTTCAAGACAAGAGTGTGTCCAGAGACAACAGTAGTGTAGAATAACTTTTTTTCCATATTTTAAAACAGAAATTATTTTTCATCTAAGGAAGGAGGATAAGGTAAGAGTCATCTTCAGATGCAGAAATGGAAAGAATTTCCAGTGTAGTGATGTTTCTCTGATTTGTGACTGGTCAAGTTTGGCAAAGACTTGATGAGGGTGGGAGGAGGGTAGAAGTATTCTGCATGAATTCCAGGTTGTTTTCTCCAAGAAATCAAAATGGCCAAGCAAAGGTTGCTATCTCAAGAATAGTGACTGTTTGTTTGCTACAGAAACTTAGAAGGAAAAAACTTGGAACCTGCTGCTGCCCTGAGTGATTTTTTTTGTTTGTTTTCCAGATAGGCAGCAGGGCCTGTATGTAACAGCTCCACTTCAGAAGTGTGTGCTAAGAGTGATTCAGCTTCTAAAGTGTGTCATTCTTTGAAACAAATTTGAGTGGGAAACTGAGGATAGAAAGGGGAGTCATTCCTTGCCCAATGTCAGTCAAGATTCTGTGATGCAAGAGAGAATATTTGGCAGTAATTCTCTGTTACTCAGTTTCTAAGTGCTAGTGGGAACTCTTCCAAAACAAATCTAGTCCAATAGTCTAAATGCCTTATTTTGTAGTTTACTTTCTGTGTGGTTGCTTTTGAACTAGAGTTAATGAATTTCCTACTTCACGACAGTCTTATTTAGAAGAAGACCAAAGAGTTCTAAAGTGTTCCACAACAAGACACTGCTACTCCCTGATCTGTATGGCCCTGTTCACTTGAGTGAATGGTCAAGATAAAAGGAAGTTGTTGGAAGGTTCTTGCCTATTTTCCTGGGCTAAGTAATGTTAAATACATTTGAATTTAATTAAAAACGCTGATAGGAATCCTGGCTTGGACCTCTTTGGAGGAGTAGACTTTGCTGTAAACAGGATAGATGAAAGGAAGAGATCAAATAGAGGAGGTCACCAAATACAGCTGTCTCTGGAAAAAAGAATTGGGTTGGGCTCAGTGCAGGAAAGCCTCATCCTGTGTCAGGCATATCTGTCCTTTACAGCACTATATTCAAAAGTCGTAGAAGAAAAGGTTGGATATCTTGGCTTTCCTATAGGTATTTAAGTGGAGGCTGTAGAATCTCAAATCTCTATTCTCACACTCTCAGAATTAAATATCTTTTTCCTAAGTGCTGTAAAGAAAGAAATACAAGGTTTCCTCAAGATGCAAAAATGATGATAATGGTGAAAACTCCTCAAGCAGTTAGTCTTGCAGAGTAATTGGAGGTGATGGAAAGCAGAGGAAGAAAGTGGTTTTAAGAGAAGGTGGGAAGTAGAGGTAAAAGCTTTTAATTATGTTCAATGCACAGGCATTGTCTAGGCCTATACGTTTCTCTCAATTTTCAGTTAATTTGATGTCAATATAAGGCTTGTACAGCAACAGGAATTGATTTTTCTATGTCTTGTTTCTCCAAAACTCTTTCCATTATAATTATTTGTACGCTGTCTCTTTTACATACAAACATCACTTTAAGAATATATAGTCTCCTTGAGGACCAGGACAGCAGCTATTCTTTCTAAACCTGTGTTTTTTGCCTAAACCTCTCATCCAATCTTGTGTCTTTTCTTCAAACAATAACTCCCATTTAATTTTCATCTATTTCCTCAGTGTACCAGCTAAAGTAATTCACAGTAGAACATTTAGTGCTGATGCTTAAATGTCATCACCAGACTTTACTGGTTTATACTGTCATGAAATGAAAGGCATTGGTCATGGAGAGACATGCGGCTTGGAAGCATTTTCAGATTGAAGGCTTTTTAAGCTGTTCCAAAAGTGAAAGCTGTATCAGCTAATCTTGAAAATACAAATTCTATAAATCTCACATTTGGAACAGCTCAAAGCATATATGTATGTAAAGCTTGTTAAATGTGGTTTTACATTTTGCAGTGCCTAGGTGTGTCATAAAGGTCAGAAACACGTCACGTGGTCTGGACCCAGCTCCTGGGTAAAGTGATTCTAGTCTGTTTAAATTTCACTAGATTCAAGATCATCAGAATTGAATGGTTTAATGTCCCAGCCATCAGGCTCTTTGCATTTTTAGGGTCAGGACACTGCATGTCCCTCTCCCCCAACCACTTCTAGCAGTCTCTTTTATATCAGTAAAGCTATTTCTCCCCCACCTCTTTTTTTCTTTTCTATTTATTAAGTAATCTTGTTTTCATATTATGTCAAGCCAAGAGCTAAAATTTAATATCTGTACATTAAATACAAGTGAACTACTTCTAACTACTCCTGCTTCACTGAAATACTTTCAATCTAGATAGTAAGAACAGTGTGAGGTCCCGTTAGGAATTTCAGCAGCTATTTGACCATGCAACTGATGTTAGAGGGAAGGACAAGAAAATACCCTCCCACAGAGGGTGCAGATGACTGGCTAGGAGGTAACAGCTGATACATGGTGTTGGCCGCAACTCATATGTTTGTTTTTACTTTCAGTTTGTCATATAAAGTATTTAGGGGTTTTTGACATGAAGTATAACATGCTAACGACACCATACCTGCTATGGAGAGCTCATGAGAAGATGTCAGTATGATGACCACATTCTGAAGTAGTGATTTCTGCAAAGTGCTGAATGAATTCACATTGATCTTAAAATACTCGAGGATCTATGTTCTGTCATTTGGTACACAGGCGGCCTTTTTCAGCTCCCAGTGGCTTTAACAGAAGGGTGAGCAGGCCCCAGCTATATTACAGACCTGTTTCTATACGTTCAGTTTACTTTTCTGCTTTTGTTTTGTGTCCCCCTGAAACCTGTGTTATTTTGTCTTGTGAACATGCTGGGAGGCTGTACCTCTCATGACAGTGCAGCTTTTGTCTAGAGTATTGATCTTCCTACAAATTTGTTAGTGGATAGCATGGCCTCCATGGTTAGTTTTTGTGTGTCCTCCTTCCTTCAGAGCCACGTATAGATGGTTTGGTTATTTTCTTCTTGCTGGGAGCAATTTGGTTTTGATGTAAGATAAAGGTGAGAATTTTACTGCTGCTCAACTTACTATTTTTCTTTTTAGGGAAAGAAGTATGCTACAGTTGTAACTTGTTATAGCCTCCATCCTTTTGGACTATTGCTTGCTCTGATGTTCTCAGCTTTTCCTTGTCATGAGCACCTGGGTGTTTGTTACTTGCCGTTCTGTAGTGATCCCCCTGTTGTGGGACTGTCACACCAAAAGGCCTTGTTCAGTGCTAATAATCATACAAGTCCTTGAGAAGGGAAGTCTGGCTTTTTTTCACTGTCACTCAACTAGATTTATATATTTGTAAAAAAAATTAGTGGAAAGAACTGAGGGAGCTGATAGGAAGATACCTGTAGCTCTAAGTGTTTGGTGTTCTGTTGCAGCACATCTCCGTTTTCAGACACCACTGCTTTCTGGCTGAGGTATAAAGCTCCAAAGTATTAATTCGTGCAGCTGGCTGCTACAGGGACAGCCCATTTGCAGGATCACAACACAAGTAATTTTCCCTTCCCAGACCTTACAAATCACATTTTTTATGTAACCATTTGGATCTCATTTCTATCCATACTGAAAAGTCTTAGTTTAACAGGAAGAGCTTCCCCATACATATTGGTCATCTTTCATCATCATTGTTCCCTTTCACTGAACCTTTTCCAGTTCTACTTTAGTGGAAGGTATTAAATGTAAGATAGTGATGACCCCTGCTTTAGACTCTACCCCTTTCCAAATAATCCTGAGCTATATGTATACTTCTGGGAGTAAAGTTTCTTTTCTACTACTGAGCAAGAGCTGGGATCTCTATGAAACTGTCCCTTCTAACATGGAGATTTTTCTCCTGGTTGGTGGTAATCTCTTTGGGGTCCATCACTGCATATGTGAGGTTGGAGTTGGGTTCCCTGCATGAGCTCCATTTCACTTGCCATTTTGTTATCCAGTCATTCAGTCTGTAGATGCTTGTAGTTTCCCTTGCTGCTACTTTCACATTCTTTATGCTTTGCTGATACACTGTGAACTCATCAGTGAAAACACATCATAAATAATAACATGATAAGAAAATCTACAACTCTCCTACCTAGAGTGTAATATATTATGGATATTGGTCTTCAAATCAGTTATTCTTTATAACAGATGAAATGTAATTTGGTGTTATTCAATGTAGAGGTTCTTCTGCTGTGATGAATGAGGGACATGCCAATGTCTTCTCACCAGGATCTCCAGATGGATTTTCCTGTGCACACAGTAACACATGTGTTTTGTGTATGTTTGAATATACCTTATTTTCTTGTATAAACTTTAGGACATATTTTATAGATGTTTTAGTACACCTTATTTCTACATGTGACTTTTTTTTTATATTTCAGAATTGTTTTGTA
>VZTN01000995.1:5079-28180 GCA_013400515.1 Erpornis zantholeuca
TACAGTGTTGGAATTAGCCCATAAACAGAAGCAGCAAAGAGTACATTTTTAATACCTGGATATTTTTCATTCACTTCAGTTAAAAGCAGTCTGTGTTAAAGGAAGAGAAATCCTAACTCTCTATCAAAATTATTAAACATTTTCTCAAATTTAGACTTTTGCCTCTGTGTAAATATACTAGACTCTTGGGTATGGTTCATTTGTTTTCCTGTGTATTAAGGTTATTGGAAGGATCACTACTGTTGTAGATAAATTTTGGCTATCATTTCATGGACCTGAATCCTGACACCATTGCATGTCTGCAATGGCACTTATATATTCATACACCAAAGAAAGCTTGGAACTGGCTTTTTTAATTTTCAGTGATCTTTGTGTTGACTATTATTTTTTTTTCAAACTATTTAAAGTATGACCATGACTTCCAAAGCCATTCTTCAGTGCTAGGATCTTAAGTAAAAAATTGAACTGTCAAAATTACCAATATCTTCTCTGGACCAGACTGGATTTCTTTGAAGCACTTGGCAGCCAAGTTTTCTCAAAGGACCTGTACTTGCATAGAATATCACTCTTCTCCAGTGACTTTCACCAGCTGGAGGCAACCATGTAATGAACATAACAACCCAAAACTTCTTTGATGTCAGGATGAAGGAGACTACATGGTGCTAGTGTTCATGGCTTTAAAAAATGAGGGGTAAATAATGTGTAATGGACTAACTTAGCAACTTCTCTTCAGATCATCACCCTCAATACTCTGCTCTTATGTCCAAACCCACAAGCACATTCATGGATGCACTTTTTTTTTTTTAAAGAGCTCACAAATAGATACCAGGTACTATAGAATTTTAACAGAAGACCATTAAAGCCCTGTCGGTGAAGAGGATATGGAATTATAGAGTTGACATCACCTCACTACCTCCAACAAAAGTCTCATTTAAGTGTAAATATAGGGTTTTTGTTTGGACAAAAAATATCTAGACTATCACACCTAGTATGACTTTGCTTTTTTTTCCATGAAGAAACAATAATGTATTTAGTAAAGATCAAATACAACCCTAAAAGCTAATAAAGCAATAGATATTTGAAAAAAAGAAGAAAAAATGGTTACAAGAAACAAAATCACTGTAGCAATTTTGTGAGCTATTCAGCATGAAAGGTTTTATTATATAACTCTTCAACTCATTGACATAGATCCCTGTTTAAATACTGATGCACCTCAGAGACTAATGAATTTCATTGTGATCATATGTTACTGCACAGACCATATGTTTTATTTTTTGTCTTTGCAAGATAACATAATGCTCTCAGATTACTTGACCTTTTAGCAAATATAAGCAGCTTTCTATATCATCTATATCAATATCTATATCTATATGCTATCTATAGCATTGTCTGCTATCTATTTCCCTCCTCTTAGCTCACTGGAGAAAAAGCAAAAGAATTGTGTTTAGAGTGGAGAGTGCAATTCAATTAAAATCTTTGAAAAAAACCCACTGTTTTCCTCTCTAATTTTTCATATACATTATTACTCAGTTAATAGTCTCAGTGGAAAAACAGTTACTGGATTATCCAAATGTTTCAGCAGCTGTTTGTCCAAACTAAATTTGAAAGATGTCTGTTACCTACCCAGAGCCAGTGCTGCTGCTATTTTCTCAATGCTTCCCTGTGAAAGGACGAGAGGCAGTGGGTGTAAACTGAAATACCATATATTACTTTTAGCTTCAGAGAACATTTTTACTTTGATGGTGGTCACTGACACAGGTTGCCCAAGAAGGCTGCTTATTCTCCATCCTTAGACATATTCAAAACCTGGTTGGAGAAGATGCTGATCAGCCTACTGGACTTAGGCCCTGTTTTCTGCAGGGGCATTAGAAAAGGTGATCTCCAGAGGCACCTTCCAGTCTCAACAGCTCTGTAATTCTGTGAAATCCTTTAATAATTAGGCTGTATAGAAAAAAAACAGATTGCTAGCAAACCTCTAGCAATCAGAGGCAGAGCTAGTATGACAGAGGTGTGTACTCTGTGATTTTGCAAAATGTATATATATGAAAATTTTGTACGTAGGGAATAACTGATAAGATTCTTCTAATAATCTGCTGCTTATGTATCTTGAAATCTGCTTTTCCCTCTGTTCATATACCAGAAACAAAAATGTTACAAGGTAACCTTTGTTGATGATTCTTTTGATTCAGGGGAAGAGCATAATTTATTTCTCCCCCAAATGAGAAGAGCAGGAGAACTGAGTAATATGGTCTGCAGCACTGACCATAAGCAAGAGGAATATTTCCAGACAAAGATAAATGGGAAAGGCTGTGTTTAAACAGAATTTTCTACTGCAGTTTCAAAGGGCCAGCAAAGTACATTCATCACCCCAGAAACTCCAGGAGAGCAGGCACTGTATTTTTATGAAGTGTTCAGGATAATTGAGTGTAACATTCAAGCTGAGCTGGTTTTGTATGTATCAGGTAGTGAGAAAATGAAGTAGAATTAACTACATGTGAAAATGATAAATAGCAAAGTCACAGGAGATTTTGAATTTTTTATCTGGCCTTATTACATGTAGATATGTGGGATAGTGTCCTCATAACTCACATGGCAACTTATTAGTACTGCTTGGACTCCTGCATCCGTTCCACTCCTTTACGTTAGCTTGCATGCAGCTGAAGGCTGTGAATGATCTGATACCAACAGTCTGTGGTGGGTGCCATGAGGTCTGTCATTAGCAAAAAGTCCTAAATTCTGTGTAGCCCCTAGCAGAGCTTATAAAGAGCTTGCAAAGAGAAAGTGTTGTGGTAGGAGAAAGCAATAGGTTAGGTGGTCCTAGCCTAACTGCATCCAGGACAGTACCACAACCCAAGAAAGAATATTAGATTTCAGACACTATGTGGGAACGTGGAAAATGCAATCCACGGTTTCTTTATGTTATGATTAAGCATAACATTTTTAATAAACACAGAGTTAAATTGAGGTGATGGGATGTGTCTCTCTGTGCTTCTTGCTGAATCAGTGCTTTAAATGTGAGGTATGATATGCTAGAAAAGCTGTTTCCTTACTGCAGTGATTTCCTTGCCAATGTCCTGAAGGAACAAATGGTGAGTGAACTGAAAGCATTCCCTCAGTCTGGTGGTACTGTTGATTCAGGGCAAAAATCCTTGGATGATATGAGCTGTGATTCAAGTGCAAAGGCAAATTGCATAATTTTACAGTTTTTCATATTATTTAATATGGCAGAGATGGAAAGAATGAAGTGTCCTCTGAGATTTTCTTGTAATCTGTCCCTGATGTAGTCCAGTATTAAATAGGTCATTCTGCTCAGTATAATGCAACTGCAAGAAAAAGAAATTATATAATTATTAAATAGGAAGGTCAGGCAGTGAATAAATTAGTTGCAAATATATAAAGACTGCTTCTACATAAACATATAAGAATGAAAGAAAAAGTTTAAAAAGTTGTTTCTATTCTCACCATGAGAAGGAGGTCCACTTAGTAGGATTAAAAATATGAATGCCACAAAAAGAAATGGCTGACACTCTCAAAATCCCATTACCAGCAAAATGAACAAACTGTAAGACTCAGATATTAGTCCAATTAATGTTCTAGCCATCCAAATTATGTAATGAATCTAGAAAATATTTTTTAGTAATACAGATAAAAATTACACAGCCTCCCCCATCAACAATTCTGAATATGCACATCTTTGCTCCAGTGTTGAAATCACCCTTCTGCTCCGACTTTGCACCTGAAGATTGATAGTGTCAGTCATCCTGAAGGTTGCAGGATTTCGGGATGTGATCACACCTTACCAGTACCTTGAATCATGTGCTGGGAGGGGTGGAGTGGGGTGGCTGTGGGTGCATTCCCCTTGGTGTGGGTACTTTCTCTCTTCAGTTGTTTTGGGGCAGTATTTTTCCACCCCATTAGCTGGCAATCAGCCTTGCTGGTGGGGTGCACCTAGACTCCTGAGAATTTAACAAAGACTATAAATACTATTATTTCACTTTAAATAAGCGCATGATATAAATCTACCTGAGTTATAAGAAAATATTGCTGTTGCAAATTAGTGTATGAATTCATATTGCAACTATTACTACTAAAGTCACTGACTGGATACTAGATATTAGATGGATCACTTTCTCAATTAACTATGACAGTTTTTATATTATGGAGGTTTTACTTCAGGGATAAACCAATATTTCACACTCTAATTTCAGTGTTTGGGGAATTTTTTTTATTTAAAATGCACCTCTTAGTATTGTTTCAGGTTCCCAGTATATTTAAAGGGAGAAGAAATAAAGAAAATGTGGTATGCATGTCATGAACATGGGAAATAAAACAGTCTATATGAAAACAAAGTTTGGCACAACAGCATGGCAAACTTATCACATCTTAATCAATTTTTTTATATGCTGACCTTTCAGCAAGTATTTCAAATTTATATAGTTATTCTACAATTTCAGCAAGAAAGAGAGGTAATTGCAACCAAACATTGTTAAATGGAACAGCTTTGCTCTAATGTCAGTATTGACTTCAGTCAGTACTTGGACTTCAGATTATTTTTTTCTGGTGACATGTTCTATTTTTTTCTTGTCTCTTTTATCCTGTCCCAAAATGCATTTATCAATACCTTCCTAGGGAAAAAAAAGAAATCTCACAAAAAACTTCTCATCCCCTCTTACTTTCTATCCATATAAGCAGCAAGAGCTTCTAAAAGATAGATCTACCTACTCTAAAAATACTACACAGAAATGTATTGGTCAGGGCTGAATCAGCTAGCAAGGAAACACTAAACCTGAATTCTGTAGCTGAGCTGCACTTTCATTCCCACCATCACAACAAAGTGGTAAGGTTTAGAAATTGGTTGGCAATAGACAAGTATTATGGATAGAAATTATTTTCTGATTTGCCTGCCATGTGTACTGAAAAGAGTCAGCAGCCCAATGACATGCTGGATGACTTAAAATTGTCCAGATGAGGCAATCTGAAGTCGCAAGTTTGATGTAGTGTATATACCCTTTTCATTCTGTGCCATTCAGATTATAGAAGTGGGGACACATAAGCCCTCCAACATGTTTTCAGACTGCTGAATATAAGGAATCAATACAGGGAATGGAATTTAAAATGCTACTGATACATATTTCATAACATAAAGTAGAAAGGAGTGGGAAATCGCTGCAACTGTGGTTTGAGGTTCACACATCCAAGCACAAAGTTATGCCCCTTGGTATTATCAGAGACTGGAGGATGGACAGACTGAAAGCAGCCCTGCTGAGGAGGACATGGGGATTCTGGTGGATGAGAGGCTGGACATGAGCCAACAATGTGCACCTACATCTAAATCTATAGGGCCAGCAGGTCGAGGGAGGTGATTCTGCCCCTCCGTTCTGCTCTGGTGAGACTCCACCTAGAGTTCTGTGCCCAGATCTGGGTTCCCCAGCTCAAGGAAAATGTGGACCTCTTGGAGCGAGTCTAGAGGAAGGTCACAAAGATGATCAGAGTGCTGGAGCACCTCTCCTGTGATGCTAAGCTGTGAGAGCTGGGGCTATTTTGCCTGAAGAAAAGGCCTCAGGGAGACCTCATTGTACTCTTCCAGCACTTAAAGGGGACCCCCAAGAACTAGAGAGGGACTCGTTGCAAGGGTATTTAGTGATAAGACAAGAGGGAGTGGTTTCTATCTGAAAAATCTTAGATTAAGATATAGGGGAGAAATTTTTTACTGAGAGGGTGGTGAAACACAGGGGCAGTTTTCCTGGAGTGGTGATAGATGGGGTATTTAAAGTCAGGCTGAATGGGGTTCTGAACAACCTGATCTAATCAAAAATGTGCCTCCTCATAAGAGGGTGTTTGAACTAGATGACCTTTAATGGTCTCTTCCATCCCAAACTATTCTGTGGTTCTCTGAATCTGTGATTCTACTCTTTTCAGTTCTGCCTTTGGAGCAATATAATAATTTTCCGTTTCCAACTTTGGACATAAAAGCATAATTTAGTGTTGCCACTTGCTTAGTGGCATAGAGTGTGAGTAATTCACTGACTGAATCACCCTTTATTTTTCATGTTCTATGTAATTTTAATCCATAAAGAAATCTGTTGTTTGAAAGGCACCATAGAAGAAAAGCATGAATCAACAAGAGTAAGAGAGCAAGAACTGGAGCTTTAATTTAAGCACAAATTACTGAACTGCAACTAACATAAAACTGACTGCTGGCCTTCCTCAACTGAGGCTTTAATGAGATGAACAAAGGGAGCAAACAAAGTACATGATCTGACATTCCATTTGAGATGTAGTACAGTACAATGGTCTTATAAGTGAAATGAAAAAAAATTAATAGGCATAATAAACTTAGAGAATTTTCTTTCAGGTAAGAATTGGGGCAGTAAAATTTCATCAGATGGAAGGAATAAGGCTGAGCTTTCCTAAAAAGAATTACAGCCTGTATTTAAATATGCATCAAATACACAGAAAACAAAAGAAAATTAAGCCACAAATAGTTAATTTTGTTTACATAATTTTGTTTTGTTTGTTTTCCCATATATAAATGGGAAAGTATTTATTTGCATCACCTCATATAGAAACAACTCCACACTCTCCTTCATCTTTTTCTACATGTGACAAATAATTTTTTTTATTATATAAAGATAAACATATCAAATATGTATTCAAGAAAGAGTATAAGCTTTTCTGTGGTGCTTCTTAGAGATAAGTTCTTTATTAATATCAAGGAATTTGTCTTTAGGATATATCTATTAGACAGAATTAAACTTCATCATAGCACCTTTTCGATGACATTTTAGGAAGGGGGGAAAAAACTGCTGCGCAGCAGCAGCTGGGACAGAAGAGTGAGAATATGTGAGAGCAACAACTCTGCAGTCACAAGTTCAGTAAGGAAGGAGAGGGAGGAGGTGCTCCAGGTACCAGAGTTCAGATTCTCCTGCAGTCTGTGCTGAGGTCATGGTGAGGTAGCTGTGCCCCTGCAGCCCATGGAGGTCCACAGGGGAGCAGAGGTGCACCTGCAGATCATGGAGTAGCAGATGGTGTCTTTCTGGATGTGTCCTTAAAGAAGCTGTGACCTCATGGAGAGGCTCAGCTGGATAAGGTTCATGACCGAAACTGTGGCCCATGAAGGAAGCCAGTGCTGGAGGAGGTTTTCTGGTAGGAACTGTGTATCCACAGGTGACCCATGCTGGAGCAGTCTGTGAAGGATAAGAAAAGACACAAACTTTTGTGTCTTTTTTGAAGACATTTGTGAAGAACTATAGCCTGCTCACATATTGGAGCAATAAATGAAGGACTGTGTCACATGGGTGGGATCCCACACTGGAGCAGGGAAAGTGCCTGAGGAGAAAAGACTGGCCAAGCAAACCTTTCATGAATTGCTTGCCATTCCCTATGCCCCTGTGATGGGAAGAGGTAGAGAATTTGGGAGTCAAGTTGTTGCACTAACAGCACAGAAATTTGTAATAGAACAAAGTCCTCTACATTCCAGCAGGTGCTCAGAGATCAGAGGGGCTGTATGCCTTAATTTCTGATTATAGATAATTCAACACTGTCAGCCTGGTTGAGTTCAATAAGAAATTGCACAATCATAGATTCAGAAATACTGCAGTTTACCAGTTCTCTACTATAGGTCTTGGCGTGTTCAATAAGAACTTAGATGATCCAGATTCACGAATAGCAGAGTTTACGGAATCAACAGGAAGGCAGGTTCAGGATTGCAGGTGATAAATGCACTAACTACAGAGTGTTAATATGTGTCATGACAGAATGTATAGTAACAGAGATCTAATAGTGAGAGAGAGAGAGAGAGAGAGAGAGCGAGAGCGATTAATTCCCAAGTCTTCTCCAAGGCAGGTGGAAGCATAAATCTTACCTAAAATGCCCTGTCAGGGGAGAGGGAGAGAGAAAGTCTGATCCTGAGCAATCAGAGGTGTTTCCCCCTCTCTCTCTTTTCCCCAAACCCCCCCTTCTATACTATGATTTTTGTCCCTTTCCAAAGGAGGGAAACAATCCCATGTTATAGGTGGAGTTTTGGGGATTGTGGTCATACATATACGGCATGGTCTCTTTTCCCTTCATTTACATTCTGAGGGGTGTGAAAGTTAATATGCAAACAGGACTTAATGGGAGTCTCAGTTACTTTCAATCAGAATTTCTAGTTGACTGAAGAGGAGGAATGATCTCTTTGGTCCCCCCACACCCACTAAAGTGGCAATAAAAGCTGTCTGACCTTTATCAGTCTTTCTGTGCACCTTTATCTCCTTAAGTGACCAGCTTGATTTTCGGGGTGAAAGAGGAATAAGGCCAAAGGCCAGTAGACATGTGTTGGTGCTCTTCTTTGAGCCTCCACTTCACAGCAGACACCCTTCAACCTGCGAGCTGGACCTTGCTCAAGCCAGGCGACCAACTCATGTTCTTCTCAACCAGCCTCACCAATTCTTCAAATTATTCACCAACTTAAAGCCCCTCCATAGAAAGTCTGACAATTTACCACAAAAGTTGAACTCAGGAAGACAAGGAGGGGAGAATGTGGAGATTTTTAGGTTTGTTTGTATTTCTCATTATCCTATTTTGATTTGATTGGGAAATATTACATTAATTTCCCCTAACTGAGCCTGCATTGCCCATGAAAGTAACTTGTAAGCAATCTCCCAGTCCTTACCTTGACCCATAAACTTTTCAGCATATTTTCTGCCCCATCCAGTTGAGGAAGAGAAATGATAGAATGGCTTTGTGGGCACCTGGTTATTACCTGCCACAATTATACCTAGGGGAGTTTCATGTTATAGAGAAAACATTGAAATAAATGGATGAAAAAAGAAAAATTTGATAGCCTAGCCTCTGATTTACTGTGGGTCTTTTTGTTTGACATTTCCTGTTTGTTTATTTCTGAACCTCAGTATTCTAACACTGCAATATTTTCCAATTACACTTCTCATTCAAAGCGCATTGCAAATGCTTAGTGGTTTTGCTTGTGGGAACCCTGATTTTCAGTTTAAGCACCGGGGAATGAGAAATGCACAGTTAATGATCACCTGTGAAGAGTTATATTGAAATAATTTGTTCAGCATCACATTAAAAATCTACAGAGGAATCGAGGAAATAATTGAACATTCAGTGCTGACATCCAGGTGCCTCAGCCATTCCTTTCTTACTTGTATTCATTCACTTTGCAATTTCAACAAGAAAAGAGACTGGGTACTGATAGCACTTATATCAACAGCCTAAAATGGATTTTCATTTGTGTTGTCACAGTTTCTAATGTTTCTTTGGCAAGATTAACAATATAATTTCTTTTTCTCTTTTTCTTCTTCCTAGAGGTTTAAAGCTATTCCTACTAAAGAATAAACATACCATTATTTGAAATCATTTAGCTCCTCTACAGTGGTTGCTTGCAGGGTTGAAGCTTTACAATCGCTATAAACACCAGCTGTAGTAAGTAAGGGAATTGTAAGCAATAACAGGAAGCTTTGTGTTAACACTTTGTTAGTATGGTGAAAGAACACTGGAGAGAGGGACTCTGATCCTTGTGTGGTAGTATTTTTTGTTTGGTTTTTATAGATATCAACTCACTGAAATTTGATACATTGAGTAATAGCCATGGTGCAGTACTTGGCCCTATGGTAGAATCATTGATTCTGATGAAATCCTTTAGTTAAACACATATCTAAAGAATGGTCTACATTGTTCTCATACCAAAATGCTCAGGAATTTGTCCAGAAATTAAAAAAAGGCAAACCCTTCATTGTTTATAATTACTGTTTAAAATTATTGCAGAATTATATTTGCCATTACATATTAAACTTCTACTTCAAATCTGAATGAAACAACCTCCCTTTTTTCCCTCATACTTCTGATTCAGAAGCAGTCAGAAATTCAATCATTCAGAGCAACCTTCATTTTGCTGTTGTGTGCCCCCCAGAGGCTGAAAGCTTTGGAGAAAGTGATAGTAGAAGTCTTACTTATGCTCCACAACCAAATCACACTTCAGAAGTAATTGCTAGGGTTTTCATCTGATAATATGTGCTGATTTTATAATGATCATATGTGAATAGTAGCTTTCAAGATACAAAAAATTAGTAGAGGTAGGGGTTTTTTTGAGGTTATTTTGAGGCTTATTTCTGATCCCAGTGTAACACGATGCTTACCAAAAGCTTTTTGTCCAAAAAGTAATGGCAGTATTTACTTATTTTTGTTTATTTTTTGGAAAAAAAAAAAGGACTGTTACAAGTGCTTACTAATACAGGAAAAAAACACTTGCCTAAACCTTTATCACATTCACTTTTTTCTGGTTGTTACTTCTCTCAGTTAAAAGCCCCAAACAAAAATGTGATATGCAAAAGTGAATCCTGTTTGATTTTAGAAGTCTTTCAGAAAGTGTCTGCCAACCACAGCTGTAAGGGTTACTCAGCTTCTGGAAGGAGCACACAAGAAACACGACACAATTAATTCATATAGCTGCAGGTTCAACAAAAGAGTGCAAAAAGATACAAAGGTTTCCTCCAATGTCTAGTGATACCTCTGTTTAAATGAAAACACTTTTAGTAAAAAACGTTCTGCAGAAAATTACATTTTGTACCTCTGCCATGAGGTTAGGAAGATATGTTGAATCTTTACCTTCTGTTACCAGGTACATTAATAACAAAAAAAAAATTTTCTTCGAGAGAATATCCAGAATATCACATTTATTTGGATGATAAAGGCTCATCAATATTTATTCCTGTAGTATTCATTTATTGTGTTTTTTGTATTGTTATCTAGAACTAGAATTAGAGTTGCACATACAAGCAGTTATAAAAAAATTCTCCAAACCCTACACTGTCTTTTCTACTCAGATTTCTGTAGAATTCATATGACGTGCATGTGCATGGAAATAACTCTGTCTCACTGTCCTTCGCAAACACAATATTCTTATTTTAAAAGTTAGGTGTTCATTATGGTTGTAACTATACACCCAGAAGCAGCTGAACTGTGGGGGTTATTTTCAGTCCATACCAACTTCCCACTGATGTTTCTTTCTCCTCAAACTCTCCTGGTGGTGCCTCCATCACGGTTCCTTGGTACAGCCATGCCCGGAGGTAGGTTGTTTGGAGCCAGCTGGAACCCTCTGTGTCTGGCACAGGGCAGGGCCAGGCATTCCTCACAGAGGCAACTGCTGAAGGCTCTCTGCTGCCAACACCTACATGCAGAAATAGCCCACGACATAGACACAGCCATTCTAATAAAAAAACCTGTCATGCCTGAGGGTCTGCCAGAAGAGGAACAGTGTCAATAAGGAGGCAGAAAGGAGTTTCATGCAATTACAGATCCTTTCATGTCTTTAATGTTTCCCATAAATCAGAAATATGTTCAATCAAACTTGAAGGAAAAACACCATTTTGAATATTATGTAGATAAGGTAGGTGGCAGTAGAAAGGCACTGAAAAACGAGGAACAAAAAAATACATTCTGATAAAATATTGCTTCTTTATTTTTCTTTTTTAGTGTCATTTGAGAGAGTTACTTGAGGTAAGAATTACAACTTAAAAATGCAGTCATGAATGTGAAATAATCTTCTATTATATTTTGTTACCTAATATTTCATGTTGTATTTGGAGAATAAAAATCAGCAGCTTAAACCAGGATGTAACATTTTAAACTTGTTTTATGATGGCTTCTCCAGTTCTGAAGTGTAGGATGTCAAATTACTCTTTTCACTTTAATATAAATGTCCCTGCAATTCCTATTTTCTTTGCATTTCTTGTCAAGGTTTTTTTGTTATAGAACAGAAATGGTCTCTGAAGTTGCTTTGAGAAGTGCACTGAGTTACTGGAAGTATGTTTGTTTCCTTACTACTGAGTTATGTGTATAGAATACATTCCATCAGGTGTATAAAATCTAGGGAAGAATACATATATGTGTTTAAAACTGGCCTTTTACAGTCAGCTCTATTCAGAAATGCTAGTGTTTCAGAGGTTGATAAGAAAAGCATTTCTTATAAAAATGACGGGGTTTGTTTTATCAGCAAGCCATGTTAAACATCACCTTTTATAAATGTTGAGAAGGATCAAAGTAGTCGACATCTGACCTTTCAAGAGATTGCTTAAACTTAAAAGGCTGCATAGGAAATTACATGCTGGAAGAAATAAATAGAAGTTTCAGGACTGTCACCTGAATGGAATGAATAGTGCCATATAAACTGTTCTGAGTTGTATTCACCTAGTCAAATGTGGAGAGCTAATATTCACATTTCTATGGCTGAGTTGATCCTGCAGACTTCCTGCATAATGAATGTAGAATATTAGGTGACACCTACAGTGCTCCTTACTCTAACTCCTGACTCCCTGGTCAGTTACATCAGAGTGATTCAGGTCATGGCCTGTTTTTCAGGCCAGACCCTCTAAAGCTGACTGGTGGCATCCACACGTTCTGGACTGTCATTCAGCTCCAGATTCAAGGCATTTAGGTTTAGGTGTCTAAACAAACAGGGTCAATGCAGCTGCCATCAACCAGATGGCTTGTGCCATTTGGGATTTCTCCTGATGTCCAGCTACCAACCTGGGCACAGATCTCCTTTTGGTCCTCTAGTAGACCTGTCACCCTTGTACATAGCTTGAACACCAATGGGAAATCTGTGTCTTCTCTGAGCAGCAACTGAAGACCAGGCAAGATCCCGAAGGAAAGATCACATGGCACTAGCTTCCCACAAAGGGGCAACAATGAAATTAGGCCTTATGTCCAGAAATATATAGGACTATTATAAACCTTGCAAAATATTTTCCAACTCTAAGTAGGCCCTCTGGATTCCATAGAATATCTTACGCGATATTAGGTGCATATATTAAACAACTGAATCCCATACCAAATCTCCACTGACACTAAAGAGATAACATGACTTTTAGGTAGAAACCTACATTAGACACCTATATTTTCTGTATTTATAGGTTGTTTCCATGAATATATTCTAAACATGGAAATTCAAGTAAGATTTATATAATTTGCATTGCATTTATAGCTTTCATATTGATTAACACCCTTATCTGATGATACTGTTATATTGTAAGCCCTAAACATTTGCAAAGGATTGAAAGAAAGAATGAAATAATATTTTCTGTTCATTGTGCATCAAAATTTAAACTGATACATCCATGAAACACAATTCTAGCCAGAAAAAAACAATACTGAAAAACTGTGGTCCCAGAGCAAGAAGAAAATACTGGAAATCCTTCATAAGTAACAACTGCTATCAACACAGTAAAGAATTAACTGCTTAATATTTAAAAAGTCATTGAAGGAGAATTGTAGGCAACTCCTGTAGCAATTTATACAACAGTGTTTTTAAAAACTGGTTACACTGAGTTGTCCAGTTGTTTGTTGGATCCTAATTGTTTGTGATTCTAATTACAGAATCATAGAATCACACAATCACAGAATATGTTGCATTGGGAGGAACCCGCAAGGATCATCAAGTCCAGCTTCTGGCCCTGCACAGCACCACCCCCGAGTCACACCATGTGCCTGAGAGCACATGAGTTGTTCAAATGCTTCTCCACCTCTGTCAGCTTGGTGCTGTGACCTCTTCCCTGGAGAGCCTGTTCCAGTGCCCAGCCACCCTCTGGGTGAAGAACTTTTTCTAATATCCAACCTAAACATCCCCTGACAAAGCTTCAGGCCATTCCCTTGAGTCCTGTCACTGCTGACCAGGGAGAAGAGATCAGTGCCTGCCCCTCCTCTTCCCTGCATGAGGAAGCTGTAACTGGAACGAGGTCTCCCCTCAGTCTTCTCTCCTCTAGGCTGAACAGACCAAGTGACCTCAGCTGCCCCTCACACAGCTTCCCCTCAAGGCCCATCTTTGTTGCTCTCATTTGGACTCTCCCTAATAGTTTAATGTCTTTTTTATATTGTGGTACTGCTCACAGCACTTGATAAGAATGCAGAGAAGAGCAGGACTATCCCCTCCCTTCTTGGCAATGAAAAAGTGTATGACACTGAACATGCACTTATTATTAAAACTAAGCACATAATTTACGAGGCACTGTCAGCTTTGTCCTGTGACTGCTGTCTCTTTAACTCCTCTATGGGATTTTGTTTCCTCCAGTATTAAAACCCTCAGACATAGGCACTTGCTGACAACCCTTCTAATATTTATTATTGATACATTTGCTATTAAAAAGCCCAAGGCATGTACAGCTACATGCACAACATGCACATAAGCACATACACAGTCTGTACAACAAGTTATTATTGCTAGTGGGCTATGCAAAACAAGAAGTATATTACTGTTTATATGATAATTAATTAAGCAGCAAACTGACTCCATTTCAAATTCATCTCTAAAAACACTGAGTATAAAGGGCTATTTCTGAGAGATGAGTGGCTAATACTCATTTACCTTCTCACAATATTTCAGGTAGGTGTAAATTTATAGGCAAATGTTCTAGGTGTCTATCCATGTAGTACTTCAAGCAATGGCAATACACAATGTTAGATAAGTGAACTTCCAAGAACAGTTAAGCCTTCAGCATCAAAAGATCATGAAATAAGCATTCATTTTGCAAGTTCTTTTTGAAAAGCCTTATCTAAAAGTCAGAGAAAAAGCTGATGATAGTGATGAAAGGGGGAATAATGATGAAAGCTATGCTCCATTGAATAAGAAACTTTGAAAGAGCTCAGTGATATATAAAATGAAGAATGATATTCCAGGCATATTTCAGAGAAAAAAAAAAAAGATTTTGAAGTTTTGAAAGTGATCTCTGCTTTCTGTTTATCTGCAGAGAGACCTAGTATTCTTTTTCGCTCATTACAGAGAGAACAAACTCCTTCAGTTAGATGAGAAGACCCAGTCTTCCTGCTGACTACTTTGGTGACTTCAAGCAAGTCACTCAAATGTGTTTGTTTGGTTTCTTTAACCTGTATTTAATCATCTCACCAAAATGCTCTTCATATTTTGCACAAGGTTGGTGTATGGTGACTGTATTAAGGAAAATGTCAGTGTTTGTACTTATAAAGAACACACAGAAATAGAATATGTATAGATATTAAAAAAGTTATTTCTAAGACATGGGATCTAAAGGTTTAAGGCTTTTGGCAGCAGATAATATTCATCTCTTTTTTTTATATTCACCCTGGACTTTTCTAGAGAAAAGGAATCAATTTCAAACCTCTCTCTGCTTGAAAATAGAAAAAAAAAAAAGGATGAAAAATGAGGATGAAATTGAAGTCACAACTGGACATGTACACAGAATGAAATTCATATTCTTGAGTAGAAAAATCTGTGAACACAGCAAAAGACATTGATCAACTGATTCTTTTGATCATTCAGATATGCAAGCAAATGACTTTTCATTTCCTCCATATTTGACATAAGAAAATGCTGTGCTTGTGAGTAAATACATTCATTTTAATTCATATGAAGGGTAAATATTACCTGCTGGGCTTATCAAGACTTAAAATTATTTTTCATAATCTTGTGTACATACTGATTTTTATGTACAATTCTTTGATCTCAGTTTGAAGATCCTCAGAAATAAGAAACATTCAAGCAAGATCTCAGGGATATATCTATCCTGGTAGTTCTAGTCTGCACTAGAAGAGCTCTGAACTGTTCCTGGGCACTGAAGGCAACTCCATGATCCAGCCTGTTTCTATGCTATCAAAGTGCCCTAGGGTCCCAAGCACCACAAACTGAGCAAGTACAACTTCAGAGCAAAAGTATGTCCAGGAAATACTAGGGCCAGGGCTACTTGAAATAGGTCAAATCTGTGCCAGAGTATATGCCAAAACTTTTGGTAAACACAGCCCAGTGTATGCTGAATTTAACACTACATACTCACATGTTCTGGTTCTGTCAATTATATAAGTTTTATATCTGAATTACCAACAATATCTTCAAGTAGACACAAAACAGATATACTTCTATTTCCCACTCATGCTATAAGAGATCAGGAGACAAAAATACTTAAAGCTCTATTTTCAAATATGATCAATATGAAGGATAACTAGAGAACATAACCCTGAAGCTGGATTCTAGAATTCATTCAAATTTCATGCCAACAGCAGGCTTTGTCTTCTGACAAACCAACTCATTGGGATTCCACTTCTCTATACAGTAGACAGAACTATTGACAAAGGATTGGAAGATGCAATAGCAGGAGATAAAAGTGACTTCCCTAGAAGAAAGACAAAAGGAAATAGGGCAGATTAGAATCAGAACCAAAAATCCTGCCTGATGAAGTCTTAAATCAGTATCAAAATTTTCAGACTCTAAAGGGACAATGAACGAACAAAAACAACATATGCCTGAATTAGATCTTTAACAGCATTTATAGAGGTCCATGAACTAGGTAACATTAAAGATGAGAAGCATTCAATACTACCTTTTGTCTCATTGTTTAAATATTAGTATTCTATGTATAACTACAGTGTACTTGTCTATGAGATTTTTAACTTTGTCATTTAATTCCTGTTGTCAAACATAAAAGCTAGCAACATCTATGAAATCTTGCAGAATCAAATTAACCACTGCAGAAAACAATTGTTATGGTTAATGTATGAGAGATTTTTCAGTAATTGTGTTCACCACAGGAGAAATGAAGAAGCAGATCTGAAACTCTTATTTAATAATGAAGTAAATGTGGCAAGATGTGTCTGGCTCTTTAGAAAGGATTTACTCATGCGTTGACTCTAGAAAAGATGTTGTTTTCATTCATTATTTTTAATATGTTGAACTGAAAAAATCAATTTTTCAACAGCTGCCTAAAAAGACAGAAACATACAAACTTTGGAAGATCACACAAGTTAGTTGGGTCCATTTTCTGGATAACTCATCTGCAGTCATTTCAGTATGTGCAGAAAGTTACAAGCAGTGTTTCCTACTTTCCTACAGTAGTCCTTACTTGGTTTAGTTTGGAATTCCTCTGAGAAAATACTTATATTAGTCTCACTATATCATAAAAAGCGGACTGCTCCAGTGTTCATGAACAAACATCAGTCAGTATTACTAAGTATTACTAAGCCTCATACAACTATTTACACCTCTTCAGTGGAACCTGGAAGATAACCACAAGGTAAAAGTGAAAAAATGCATGGGTTGTGGTAAAGATGGTTTAACAGAAAAACAGCATATACAAGCAATGCAATAAAAGTAATTGTTTCACTGCTTTACCACTTCTGGAAAGCAGGGCTCCATCACGTGCAATGGTTACTTGGAAAGACAAATTCCCCACCCTTTCTTCCTTCTTTCTCCATCTGTCTCTACTGAGCATGCTGGAATATGATATGGGTCATTCATTTGGTCAGTTGGGGCCGGCTCTGTTTCCTGACAAATTCCTAGCATCATAAGGTCACAGAAAATTTTGGGTAGAAAGGGACCTTTAAGCATAACCTAGACCAATCCTGCTGCCATGGCCAGGGACATCTTTCGCTAGATCAGATTGCTCATCACCTACCAAACTGACTGTGATCACTTCCAAGGATGGGACATCCACAGCTTCTCTGGGCAGCCTGTGGTGGGGGGTCTCTCACTGAAAAAAAAAAAAAAATCTTTCCCGTGTCCAATCTAAACCTTCTCTCTTTCACTTTCACTATTGTATTGTCTCATTTCCAAAGCTTGGATAAAAATCTCTGTCTGTGTGCAGCCCCAGGCTCCTCAGTCTCCAGGCAGCATGAAAAGCAGAGAAGACTTGATGTTATGTAAGCACTGTTCTGCAAGAACTAAAATTTCACTGTTTTACCAACACTATCTTGGTCACAAATCCAACTACTATGGAAAAACCTACCTATCTGAGCCAAAACCAGCATGATACTAATTTACACTGCAGTCTTTCATACAAAGCAATGAAAGTCTCAAAGAATAACTGACATAAAAAAGGCAGGCAATAACAGAAAAACACACTAAGATTCACATTATTCATGATTGTTACAGAGCATCATATTAAGCCAATGTTTATTCTATGGTATTAAAGATAATGAATAAATAGTTCTCTAAAATAGTGGAAAAATAGGTATATGTCTAGTATTGAACAAGTATTGTATATAGTATAGCAATGGAAGAGAACCTATCATATTGGGGGTTTTTAAATTATTAATTTAAGCTGTAGATGTAGCAATTAAATTGTTTAAAGTTTTGCTGCTGGTCATATTAAGCAACTATGAGTTTACTAGCTTAGATAAAATTATTCTTGTTCCACTATTTATTTATTCTATGAGTAGATGATGACCCAGCAACTATTGAACACAGTGAGGTTTACCTGGAAAGCATGAAAATAGTACCTGGAAAATAAAATTCTATTTAAAAAATCCTACATAGTAAAGTAGGATAAATGTTTATTGACTGATCTTTTGATTACATAGGTATTAAAAAGCAGTACTCTACAGCTGACTAGAAGTTTTTCCTATTATCTTATTTACACTGCAGTTCTCACAAAGGCTTTCCTGTAACTATTTTTCTTTCCAATTACTTGGTCACACATTGTATGCTGATGCCTGAGAAGACCATTTTATTTAATCAGCGATAACACAAATTCCTTAGTGCAGTGTGAGAAGCAATGATTTTGAGGAAGAAGATAAAATAAAGAGTGGGAAAACTACTTCAGAAAACAAATGTAGTTACTACTTACTCTTAAATAAAACAGCCTGTTAAGTGAAATGTCAGAGGGAGGTCTAGCAATGTACTACTTCTGTCTTATCGGATACCAGATAAACAAATGTTCCTGACAGAAAGGAAGAGGCTTCATCTGTGTTGTCATGTTAGTTCAAGATGACTGCATGTTGACATGTGTGTGGGCTTGAGTTAGGTCCACACATCTGGCTTTTTTCATACAGGAACGTGCTTTAAAGGAGGATGTCTACCACCAAACCTTGCTAATGCTCTGTGGCAATGTTTCAATCACTGCAGGAGGACCATCTGAGAGTTACACGCAGAATCATGTTACAGGCAAAATGGAACACACCATATGTTGAAAGATAAAACTGAATACTAGACCAGTTAATGTTTTACAAATCCAAATTATCTAGGGAACACAAAGTAACAATAATAATACACACTTATGCACACTTCCACATGCTGATACATTTTAAGTATCTATCACTTTAATGCTGAGATCTCACTTCCACCACCTGCTGGGAGACGGGAAAAGAAAGGTCTTGTTTTCATAACTGAGTTTATTTCTCACTATCCTAATCTATTTTAGTTAGCAATGACGCAAATTAATTTTCCTCAAGTCTTTTTTGCCCATGAATGTAATTGATAAGCAACGTCTCTGCATTTATCTCAACCCATGAGCTTTCTGTTTTCTCCCCCTGAAGAAGAGGGGCTGAGTGAGCAGCTGGGTGGGAGCTTGGCTCTTATCCCATCAAAACCTACTTCCCATGTGCACTCTTCTGAGTACCTACACCTTTGATCTGGTGCTGAAATAAGCCTTCCACACTCCTTCTAGTTCTAAAGGTTGTTCCTGTCAGTAATTTCCGCAGTTGCTGGGCTGCAGGATGTGAGCAGGATGGCCATGGCGAGTGTAGCCCTCTTGTCACAGGACTCTACTCAGAGCTCTGGGAATGTAGTTCCCCTCCCTTCCTCCCTTCTCCCTCCCTCCCTGACACCTCTCTGCTGGGGCCCTGCAGGTTAGGATGGCAAGTGCTGTGGCCCCACATCCTTTTACAAAGGTCTATTGCTCCCACTTCTGCCCAAGGTTTGTCAGGCTGTTGCATTCACGTAGCCAGCTGTGCTCCTCCTGCCTGCTTCCACCAGGAGGACAGGAGTTGCAGTAGGGAGGGAACAGGGCCAAAAGACAGGTGTGTTCCTCTATGACTCTCAAATGCTCCAGATAGAAACAACTGAGAGTGATTCTTCAAATCAAACCTTTTCTGAAAACTCCTGTTACAACTGAGTATCTATACACCTATGAAAATATCAGGGAATTAGACATATATATGATAAGATTATTTAGAAGATTTCAAAAGAAGGTCAGTCTCATAAAACTGGACTGATATTAGCATCATACTCCTTATTGTTATTCTTGTATGTTACCAGTCATTATGCTATCAGTGTATGTTATCAGTGCATTTTCAAAGCAGCCGGTTCCTAAGAATCATATCCTGCTTTACCTGTGAGTGTGCAATAGCACAGCTGCAGTTACTTATGGTTGGCCACCAAGGCTGAGCTGGACAGCCTAGAGAGGTCCTCACTGAGACAGGTTAGGATTGAGGCTGAGGAATGTCAATACTTGACCCTATGTCAAAATATGATGCTATCTGAACCAGGTTCTCCGAGACTCTCCATGTATGGAGGGTGAGATGTTTAATATCGATTTTACTTGTTTGAAGATTTTTGATGTTTCACAGGATTATGGATTTTGCCAGTTATAAAATATTTGTATACAAGTTACACAAAATTCCTGAAAACACAATACAAATTTAAGTGGCACTTAGCAAAATACAGTAAGTATAATGCACAGTTCAATGACAATTCCAAGGTGATTCCCCTTCCTGGTGTCTATAAAATGCTCACCATCACTATATTCTTCCCAGATCACATGGATGGAAGCCAGCTCAAGGCCATTGTTGTCTTTGAAATACTTATGCTGGTAGTCTAGTTTTTGTCGTCTCTGTTGGGCTGAACTGCATGTTTACTTCTCCTGTTCCAGTCAGACAGGCCCAGGGAAACCTTTACACCACCAGCTGATCCACCCAGCTGTTGACAGTGGTTTTCAAGTATTTTGCTCTTATCCCATGCTTAAAATGCACATCATGACAAGAGATGTCTGGCACCAAGGTTTTACACATCTTACAGCACACCTCCAGGAAGAGAAATGTTCTGCTTTATATTGGCATGAATTTTTTTAATATGGTTTATTCATTTTCCATAGATAGGAAAAAAAGGCATATAATTACACCTGCAATAACATTCAATATAATTTTGAGCACTTTTAATATTATTTTTAAATAGATACATTTTAGTGAGAAGAAACTATGTAAAAAGTCAGAAAAACTTATTTTGAAAGTAATCCAAATAACTAGTAGACTAGCTAGCTATTTCTCCTACTGTTTCCTGGGAACTGGAATGATATCAATGGCTTCAGATGCTGTTTTAGGAATTTCTTTGTTCAAAGTAGATTAATAATTTCAAGAATGTTACTTCACCTTCAGTCTATGAAGAGGATATTGCAATACACCTTTAAAACATGTGCTTGAAATGTCTTCCTTTTCAAGCATTGTCTCAAGGTGTGTTGGCAAGCACCTTTTCTGGAGATACTGAGATTTATTTACCCTTGTTTATCTAGCAGGTCCAAATCACATAAATAATGCAGGAAGGTAAGTAACACTGTAGAACTAAACACAGCAAGCTTTGAGTACTTCTATAGGCCATATTTAGCTTATTCTCAGGAGCTTTGAGAACATGTTATCTAAATGTAAAATCTAGATGATTTGTGATTTATGAGATTTATCTGTGATACCTCATTTTATTGTGATGAATTTTGAAACACCTATATGCTGTGATAAAGAAGAATGTGCAGATACTTTACAAAGAGGCAAGTTGGTAAATAAAAAACAGGGAAGAAATCAAAAAAGGAAATTATTCCTTTTTTATCATATGCAATACTACAAGAGATTTTGTTGATGTCCATCCGTTTTTTTCAGTAGTTACACTCCAAAATATAGGTAATCTAATTTAAATTTATGCAGACTGAAAAACCTGAAATCTTTCTTAATGTCTGATCTTGATATATGCATCAGCAACAACCCAGTTTTTTATCAAGCCAATTCAGACATACCAGCCTCGTCTCCCTTTTTCAATTGTGTGGTTGCTTTTATATGTGATGGTACAGCTCTTGCACAAAGATGCAATAATCTTAAATGAAGAAAACTTCTTTTTTAGCATCTGTAATTTATGGCATACATCAATTTAAATCTACCAAACATAAAGCAGAGAAAGAAAGAAAAAAGAGAAAACTAAAGGGAAACATCTCTCCAGTGTCCAGGTAAGAAGAGCAATTGGGTCACCAGAGAAGCACCCCTTGGGCATCTCCTACAACACACCAAGTGGTGATGACAGTGAAGATGATAATGATTGATGATTTTCACCTTTTCTCCCTAGTACAATTACCCTTTTCAGTGAAACTACCTTGAGATCCCCAGTGGTAGATTCTGTTTATGACTCTATCAGTGATGGTGCGAGAAGATTAATTAGATGCGGGTGTTGCATGCTAATTAACTGTTAAGCTTTGTGCATGTATACTAATTGGTTTATATATATCAAATATGAAAACTACTATTATCTTGTTATCTACTATTTATTTACTGTTTAGCCTAAGAGCTGAAAGAAGAATGATGGGGGATCTTAGTACAAATGCCACTTGAGGTCTTTGTGTGGGTAACCATATCGAGCTGTAGATATTCTGGATAATCAGTGTTACCTAAAATAAGCTCTATTATCAACTTTCATCCATGAAAGAGAAAAAAATTGACTCTTTCAGGAGACAACACAGTAGATATGCATGCTTATAAGCCAAGGACATTTTCTTCCTGCTTACTGCACTCTGCTGACTAAAGACAGAAAATTAAGGAGTGATTTGGTTTAAAATACTGTTTTGGCATTATGGGGTATCCTGTCCGGTCTCAGGGTGGTTTCCTGCAGAAGTATCTGCTAGCATCAGACAGGGATCTCAAATAATCTCTGCTTTTCACAACTTCAGCTTTCTAAAAAAGACACTTAAGTTTGGTCTGCAGTTTTCATGGCAGGAGACACAATATAGATGCAAAATTCATATTCATATATTATAATATATTGTACTGAATACTTCTAATGAGAAAACCCCACTGTTATTTACAAAACTAAATCAAACAAGCACCATCACACAGATGGAAAACTGCTGGAGGTCAACTAACAAAGTTATGTTAAATTGCAGTGGCCAAGGAGGTGTGGCCAGGATTTGGGTTAGACCTAGTTTTATTTCTCTTTTGGATGGAGAAAAAAATGCCATATTAATTAAATTTTCAGATAATATGAAATTGGAGTTTATTGCAAATACTGTTATGAATAAAGGAATAATCTAGTAAGACCAAAAGAAATTTGAATTATTAGCTGGAAGTAAAATGATATTTAGTCCTGGGAAATATGCAAACTGTATGACTGGGG
>VZTN01000996.1:0-19497 GCA_013400515.1 Erpornis zantholeuca
CTCTTTTATTAACATTACTTTAAGCATTGCTGACTGTGAACTGCTTTGTAGTTGAAGAAATAATAACTTTTCTTTTCCCTCCCCCCTCATCTCCTTTTTATTTTTTTTTCAGAGATTAACATATGAGGAAAAGATGGCTCGTCGATTGCTGGGTGCAGACAGCGCTGCAACTGTCTTCAATATACAGGAACCAGAAGAAGATCCTGCTATACAGGTGCCACATAACTCTGCAATTTCATAGGAAAAAAAGCCTTTCGATTGTTCTTCTGTACAGACTATCATTGTCATTAAAATAAAGTCCTACAGAAGACAATAAATATACACAAGATAGGACAGTTATTGATTACAGATGTCATATGTTATATATTAGTGAAGTAAACTGGAGGATCACATGCCTATTGCTCAGTTTTTCCATAAGGTTCAGACTTCTCAAATGTCTGCTCTCTGCTTTAAACTCTTCCTTTATCCTGTTCTGTCCTGACCTTTAAGTCTCTCAAGGCAAAAATACATCTACTATCTTGAAACCATCTACTCTTTATTTGTGTAACAGGCACTTTCTGGGTGCAGACCAAAACCACAATAGAAAGTCTTCTTGAAAGGCCAGGTACACACTCTCCATTGTTCAGATGCCGGAGTTGCTATTCAGAAATGTGTAGCATTCGTTTGCTTATGGTGCCACACAAAGTACATTCTCCTGATAAAAACTCTGAGGAACTGTCATGGATATCTCTTGGTCTTCTTCTGCCTCTTGATCTTTTTTTCTACTGTTGCAGGAAGCTCGCTCTGTTGGTGCTTCTGTAGTGAGTCCTGTGGATATTCAAAAGGTCAACATTTCCACCTTTTTCAGTCTTGTTTTTTTCTGTCTATTAGTTTCTTCTTTCCCCTGTCCATTCCACTGTCCTTGCTTAATAACAAGAGGTCATCTAGCATTAATAACTGTGGAGAATTGGGCTGCACTCCTTTTATGAGGATGTTCAAGTTGCTCTAGAAGTCTGTGTGAGTGCAGACAGATTAACAGCAATTGTAGTGTGCTCCTCCACTATCTTTGTGCTGTAACATTAACATACACTGATATGATACTAACTGTGTCATGTACTTCATGGTTTACTTTTATGATAGACTTCAGGAAATGAAGAAATTTTAAAACTATCTGCAGTTTATAAGGTATTTCTCCGCTCTTCCATTTTTTACAACTATCGAGGGTTATGATTAGTTCTGTAACCGATGGTAGAAAGATGCCACATCATTCTCAGACCAGAGGGAGTGACAGAGGATGGGGATGTGAAAGGATGCTTTGCATGAGATGCATGTTCTGTCTTAAATACAATAACGATCAGAGACAATGGCCAAAGGTAATTTGAAAGAGTGTCTGAATTTCTGCTGACTGAGAAGAGCATTGACTAATTTTATTTTTCCTGCTTCTGAGCTATTTTACATTCTGACATTATCACTGTCATCACTAAGATTCCAAACAGGAATTCTGTACTGCAAAGTAGACAGTTCAAGGAAGCAAATTACAGTGTGTATCAGTAAATCATAATAAATTCATACAAGTGGTAGTGTTTCTGCTCTTGTTGCTGTATCTTCAATATGTGCTATATCTCCGATATGTTACAATAAATTTTGTTTTAAAGAAGGGTCCCACACAAAGGGGACCGTAGCAACAGGAGTAAAGGGAAATAACTATAATGGGCTGCCACTGTCGCTATTTTCTCTTATTTTTTTTCCTCATTTTTACAGGCAACTGTAAACAAAATAATTTTATCCTTCTGGTTCAGCCTCTGGTACAGTTCTATGCAAATAACAGATGTAAACCATATGGTCTTCTAGCCATCTGGAAAGAAAACCCACCCTAAATCTGTCTGTACCCGCAAGGAAATATTAGTGTGTTTCTTTTGTCTTTATGAACTGCCTCAGAATACTTTTATTCTTATAGGATTTTTTAAAAAAGGGAAAGAAAGCAACCAATGACTTTCTTTCCCCTTATAAATTAGACCTTAAGACAACATGAAATACAGTTTTTGCCTTATACCAGATGTCTCGATTGTTTCATAGGGAAGTTATTGGAGACATGGATTATAGTGTTTTTCTTCAACAAGATACAGTTTCCTTTTATATGTAAAAACTTAATGGATTGTTAAAGATCAGTAAAATAAAAAAATCCAAACATTAAGAACATATCTTCCTGAGCAATGTGTTGAAGCTGGACACTAATATCTACCTCTCATTTGGCAGGAATATAAAGTCTCCAGCTTTGAGCAAAGGTTGATAAGTGAAATTGAGTACAGGCTGGAGAGATCTCCTGTGGAAGAATCAGATGACGAAGTGCAACATGGAGATGAACCTATTGATAACAGTATGTCACCATATTTTGAGATAAAGCTGAAGCACTACAAAATCTTTGAGGGAATGCCAGTCACATTTATGTGCAAAGTGGCAGGAACTCCAAAGCCAAAGGTAAGAAAAGATGGTAAATGTTTCTATAATTTCTCTGAAGTGTTCTGTGTTGGTGCTATACTCTAGGCACTGGTTTCTATGAGCTGTATCTTAAAGAATCATGAGGTACTCACACTTGACAAGAAAGACTCCTATCTGGCATAAACTGTTAAATTTCTTTTGGCATAACTGGAGTTATCTTGTCAAAATCTAGTAAAAAATGCTACTATGCGGTTTCTGCTCTCAGTTACTCTCTCCTGAGACTTCTCAATTGTTTTACCTGGAAGTAATGCTCCTTTCATTTTCAGAGTTACCTCCAGGGTACATTTGTAGCACAGAATGCAGTGCAATGCTAGAAAACCCCATGTGAGCTGGCGCAGGAGTCCCAAAAGCCACCTCATCTTGCCAGCATGGATAATTAGTTCAGGCATGGCAACACGCTAATGCAAAAATATTTGGGTTCTAGTTCAGAAGCCTGGTAACTCATTCTTCAGCATCTACATATACTAACAAGACTAGATTTTACTGGAATTTAAAAGAAGGCGTAATAAAATACCGTAAGCTCCCATATATCCCCAACAGCAAGATGAGACATGATGGTGAGGTTTTAATGATGAACTTCAGAGGGAGGGTTGGGCTTGGGAAGCATTTCCTTGTAGCAAATATAAAAGTACCAGTTGCATGATGTCAGTAGTCTGGAAGAATGCCTTCCTTGGGTAGATTGCATGCAGCCATTTCAAAAATTGCTTGGCAATCAACTGACTGATTATGCAGCAGGCAAACGGCAGCAGCTTCTTCAGCTCCCCTGCCAAAGCCAGTGTCTTCCCTGTGAGCTCCTCACAGCTCTTACAGAGACCTCTCGTGGATAGGGGCTCTCGTCTGCTTAGACTAGATCAGAGATGCCCTATCTGTTACATAAGATCTTCACAGAAGCACTCACATCCAGATCTCTCATCTAGTGTAAGTTTTATGGGTACTTAGGGTTTCAAACAGAGATGAATCCAAGTGACTTTACATGCCCAATGGTATACATGTATGATAGTGTACAAGATGTTAATTAAAAATAAAAGGACTTTATGAGGTAGCAGAGAAAGAACAACAGAGAACTAGGGTTACACATCTACATCAGCAAGGAATGCAGACCAGAAGAAGCAAATCTCTAGGATGAGAAATCCATCCCTGCACACATTTCAGAAGGTTTTACTCCAGGCTAGCTCTAATCTAGTCCCACAGACTGAAGCAGATGCAGCACATTAGATGAGTTCTTGGAGCACATTTTCTGGCTTAGTTTCATCTGAAAGGAATCCAGTTCTGTGCTCCAAGATCACAACATGATGTGAACCACTGCAAAGTAAGTGGGGTTGATCAGTATACTGATATCAAAAAAGCACTCCTGCTTCAAACTGAAAACACACACTGAGAAGATAAGCCCAGTCTGACTGAAACCAAACATTTCATGTCTAGCATTACTTCTGAGATGACCGTAGGTAAGAGTGTGTTGTGCTGAACAAGGGTGGAAGACAAATGGCTCTATTGCTGACAGAAGTGCAGTGTGTGCAGAGATACTCTTTCTGCCTGAGGCTTATGGTTCTGTTGCTAGGTGACCTATTATGAGTCAGCCTTAGTCAACTTCACCATTCCCTAATTTCCACAGTTTCCAATTAAGGTGTAGTTTCTCTCTCTGGTTTAAGACAGATGAAAGAGGATGTCTCCTTTCCCTCACTGGGGCAATAAAGATTGCACAGCCAAGAAACCACATTCTTAGTACTCCCCCTGAAGCCTGCTCTTACAGAGGAGCATCTGATGTGAATGCCCCGTGATTCACAGCTGAAGTTCTGTTTTCCTGCAGCATCAAAGTGTGCACATTAAGAAGTGATTTGCTCTTGCACCTGGAACTATGGCTCTTTGTTCCATTCACTCACAGATGCTTTGTGTAATTTGTTAAGTTGCTTGAGATGGAACCAATATCAGTCCTGTTGTATGGCTACTTGTTAGCTGGGCTTTGAAAATGTCCAAGGCTGTATCTCCCCTCCTCTGCTAGAGCATCCCAATACAGTGATTTTGAAAAGCTCAATGACTGAGAGCTGCCCTTCTGCTGTCATTTGTTGAAGCTGGAAGTGTTGCTTGTGAATAAATTTTTTACTTTGGCAAATGAAAAGCTGGAAATAATTTACTAACTCGAAACTCCTCCCTCATAAGTATTCTGTCAGGTCTGCCAAGGAACGGCTTTGGGAAGGATTGTAGTGTTTCTAAAATCTGGCATTCATTACAAGGGATTTTTCTAAGCAGGGTTATTGGCTTGATTATTTTTTCCCCTGAACATGCCATGTAAATTGAATACTGATGTGCAAATTCTGTCTTCATATATATGACTTTTTAAATCTGAGTCTACTTTTTATAATAACCTTTGGTGTAATGTAAAACTACTTTCTCATCAAAATGAGAAACCTGTGGTGCTACAGGAGGGACTATGGAATACTTCTTTTCAAGGGATTATTTCTCCTCAGAATTAGGACAGTGCTGTACAAGAAGTTAATTGAGACGCAAATGTTACATAAATCTCATACTGCTCACTCTTCACATGGCTGAAAATAATTTTTGGTGATTAAAAATGCCTGTGCTGCTCAAGATCAAGCCCCCACTTTGTACTGTGTATCCCATTGTATTTCCAGTCATTACACACTGGTTTCTGAAAATCCGGTGCAAATAAAAGCAATCCATATGCAGTATTCAGTGCTAACGTAGTTTAAGGGTACATTTATTAAAAGTTATCCTAGAAAGAAAATACTTCACTGCAAGGGCCATTGTCTCCTGCAGTGGTAGTGTTTTACTTATTATCTCCATGTCAGATAAAGGTAATATTAAGAATTTACTGCTCATATGGGATGCCAATGCTTTTAGACTTAGTTGAAATTAGTTTTGGACAACATATACTTGTTTGGATAGCTGGTTCAGTTAATATTTGTGTGTATTTCCATGCATGTCTCCTGATATTTCTGATAAGTGTACTGTTATTAAATAGTTACTGCTTAATGCAGTAGATTTCCAAGCACCATTATGACACATGTAAAGCATGCAAGTTAAAACTCATTTTTTGCAGCTATGTTGCTTTAACACCCATTACCATGTGTATATAAGTGATCAAATATCTCTTGCATCTCCAGTAAGTGCTCTGTCAGCAGACGAGAAGACATGACTAAATCCTTTGTTAGGACCACAGAGTCTCTGCAAGGCTGCTGACAGACAAAATGGGAAACAAGTATAACCAGCTATTGAGGAAATGAAATCATTTCAACTTACGCATAATGCTTGTTAATATAAAAATCATACACAGTAATAAATTTTTAAGAAAAATTTCCAGTAATTTTCTCCAAAAAAATCTCCATTGTTTTTTGTGAAATTCAAAAGCATACCCCTAGCTTTCCCCCAAGTGAGTGAATTTCAAGCTTTGAAATGTTGGCACATATGAAGAGCCCAGCAGATTAAACTCTGTCAGGAATGGAATGGTGCTTTCCTTTGTCACTTCATTTTTTAAGAGAGAGCCAGCACCCTTTCCTCACTTTTAAGACCTAAATTCCCACTTCAAGAATGAGACTGAGCAAAATGTGTGTGTTTTCCTCATGCTAAATACTCCCAGCAGGACCAGGACAAATACAGTTGTACTTTGAATGAGTTAGCCTCGTAAAAATGGTGTAGGTATCTGCACAAGTAACCATTGTGCAGGTATCTGCACATGTGTTTTAAATGCTGAACACAATTGATGTTATGGTGTAATACACATTTCAGAACTGACAAATAAATAACGTTCTACTTAGATATGGGTTTGGGCAGCTCAGTACAGCCTTCCTAGTATAACATATTTCAGATATTCCTCTCTGTGTTCATGCATATACAACATTTACTTTTGATTCCAGCAGATTCAGTTTGGGATTTTACATTTATTATTATAATATAAAAAAAATATCCTAAAAGCTAGGTCATTTTTTTTTCCCTTCAACTGTGAGGCACTAAAAATACATTTTTTTATTGTGCAATTCATGGATTACTACAAGATATTATCCTGCATACATCATTTTTTTGGCTCATTGAAAGTATATCTTGGGTCAGCCAGAGAATAAAATTATGTATCAAAAGTACTGGAAAAGCCCTCTGTTTGATAGCCAATGTAACTGTTCTGTGCAGCTTGGAACTGTGCTGGTGTTGGCATGCAGTTATTAACGGATGTCGATGTGCTGGTTTGCTTTGAAGTATTTCCTAGTGCTTTGCAAAGCTATCCACTTGTGTAGCTGGCCTGTCACACCAGGGTGACATTGTTAGCTTCAATCATGTCATTCCACTGAGCTGGCCCCTCCACACACTGAGCTGCTCACTGCCAGCGGGAGCTGCTCTATCCCCTCTGGCATTTTGGTCCAGTCCAGTCAGCGTAATGGATATGAGACAAAACGGGTGTTTCAGCAGTGAGATCATGGCTTCTCTTTTATTCATCATTGAACTAATTAAGCCATTATCTTGGTTTATTTCTTTATGTTTTTATTTTCTGAACAGAGAGGAAAAGCATTCTCAAGTTCTTTCTGCAACTTCTTCAGATTTAAGCAAAATAAATGTAAAATTAGTAATCTCTGAAATTAGTAATCTTTTATTTGTAATGATATTTAATTTCAGTTTTTGAAATGTTAGCTCTTATGCACCTGTACATTTTGTTGGAAAATGTTCAGGCTATTGTTTCTCTTTGGTCCACTGATAATCTTGTAACTGTTGGTGAAAGTGGCTCATGGAATGAGGAGTTGATCAAAGCAGTTTTCTTTTACTACTTACCAGAGAGTTTTTCAGCAGTTCTAAATTCTAAAATTCTTTAGTGCTGTTAAGTGAGAAATTATGGCAATGAGCACCCACCTCTTACCAGCTGTGTTTTGGTTTTTTCTGCAGATTTATTGGTTTAAAGATGGGAAGCAAATTTCTAAACGAAGTGATCACTACCGAATTCAAAGAGAACCTGATGGAACTTGCTCACTGCATACTGCAGCCTCCACCCTGGATGATGATGGGAATTACACTATTATGGCTGCTAACCCACAGGTAAATGAAGGTTTGGCTCCAGAGCAAACATCCTTCTGGACATAAATCTTCGGAAAACTATCTCATCTCACATGCATAAATCATCTATGCATGATTTAATTAAATGATGAAGTCACTGTAAAGTATGCAAGTTAGACTTCTGTTTTCCTCTTGCATCAGTAGGGTGGGACATTTCTATCTCCAAGAGATTAACAACTCAACAGCAGGTTTTTTTCCTATGGTTTGAAGTTTCAGGGGGAAAGGGTGTAATTTTTTCATTACTCTTCCACTAGTCGTTTCAGCTGATAACATCTGAGTATTCTAACTGAGCGTGAATAGCACATACATATAAAAGGAGAAAAAAATCCAGCTTAATGCAGAAGTAACCCTGTCCAGTGATGTAACTTTCTTTTGTTGGCCCTACTTACTGACTGAGGCCAATTTTTTGAAGTTGGGAGTGGGAGTATCTCACACCTCAACGTGCTTACATTAGGCAGATTGCAAGTCTGTAAGGCAAAAAACATCTAGCACTATTATCTAGCAGAATGGTTAGTCCTGTGTTGATCTTAAACAGTGCTTTTCTGAAACACAGTGTTACTGGTTTAGCAATGCCTTTTTTTCTTTGCAGATTTAATACAAGAGCTGAGCTACCCAGCAGAACCCACTAGTTCATTAGACATAGCCAAACTTACAGGTCACTCACCCTATTGAAGGAGCTTTTTCAATCCACTTTTCCTACACCACAGCAAACTGAGGGGAAAGAGTTGCATGTGAGAAACCAAAACAGTAACATAACTTTTGGGATGTAATGAATTATTCTCTCTGTAGTGCCAGATATCTTGCCAAGAGTAGGCCTGCAAGCAGAATGACACTGTAGAATAACAAACTGTATCACTGAGACAGAGTTTAATCTAAGCAGGAGTGTTGTGCTCTGTTATGCACGTTGCTATGTTACTTAGCATGACGCTGCCATTTTTGTCTCTCTGTGCAGCTTGTTAGTCCTGCTCATACTGCAGAGGGCTTGTGAATATAAGGGGTTGTACACACAGACAACACACAGAGAGCAGTTTTTGGGTAGATTCTGCAAACTGTGGTGCTTTAATATATGTGGTTTAATTATTATTGCTACATAGATAAGTAAAAGAAATACTAATGAAATAAGGCATAAGGCCTTGGAATTGTTCAAGCTGGGAGCTTTTACACATAGATGACATTGTTAAAATACTTGGTACCATTTAAATTGTGACATTTCACAGCAGGTTTAAAAATACATGCATGCTCAAGGTAAGAAGTGGTTCCTGTTCATCTTCCCCTAAGTGTTGTCTCAGTGCATGCACAGAGTTTCACTGTGTGGTGTTACTGTGTGATCCAAAGTCTTGGAGAACTTGGTGAACAAACTGCCTTTGTGTTTGGGCACTGTACTCTGTCCCTGGAATATTTACAGCCTACTTTTGAGCATTTGTTGTTCTGGATAATGGTCATTCAATGACACAACACTGACCCAGGTTACCAGTTCATTGATGGCACTACTTTGTTAGTGGGTTTTTGGATGTACTAAAATGAGCTGGGTTTTTGTGGTTCCCAGCTTGGGATTTGAAAAAGCAGCTTTGTTAAATGATAAAATTCTGTGCTTGTGCTTTTTTTCCCTTTTGAGAGAAGAACCAGAAGCATCCACCTCTGGCTCCCCTAAACAAAACATCTGTGTTTCACCAAGCCCATTCTATTCTTTTTTTTAGAGTGTAATTCCCAAGCAAACATACTTATCTCTTCTACTATTTTCTTGCTTTTACTATGCCTTTAACAGTACAATGGAGGCAAAGAAGGGCTGTGAGTTAATGTGCTAGCCTTTCATACTCAAAAGATCTGGATTCCAATTCTTTTAAGTCATCCTGACTGGAAATAATTTTGGCATTCTCAAGCCTTCTCAATTCTAATGGAAAGTTGTCCCTGTCTCAAAGCTATCACAAACTTAGGCAAATTTGGCAACCTTTCCTTAAGAAAGTGAAGTATATAAATATGAGGGAGCTCACATCAGAACTCTGATGGACTGGTAGATATTTGCTAGGCTGTTGCTGTGTTTTGGTCATTGCTATTGGAATCACCAAACACTAAAGCAAAAGACAATCTCAGCTGATAGAAATTGGTTTTATTAAAGCAAAGGATTCAGTTCATTAAAGCTCTGCCAGTTCATGCCATCTCATGACCTGGACTAACATAATAGGATTTATGTGTGTAAAGTGCCTTGTTGACAGACCCTGGAGATCACCCATGGTAGTTAACACAGCAGGCCCCATTGCCCACAGCATAAAGTGCAGTGAGCTGGAAGTGAAGTTCTGACACACCACTGGGGTTTGGTGTAAAATTTGCCATAGAAGTTAATCCAGAGCAAATGGACCCTGGGCCTAGGCAAACACAAAACCTTGCCTGGTTTAGGCCTTTAGTTAGGGGTCATATCCCTTAACTGAGCTCTTTCCATGAACTGTATGGGCTCACATCGAGTTCTTATTTTCACCCTCTTTCTTTTTATCCCAGTCTCTCTGCTTCTTTGCACTACATACCCACAATCCTCAGGCTGGAGTTCCCTCAGTTTCATCTTCTTATGAATTACTTCCCAGTCACTGCTTCCTTCCTCTTCATCCTGTGACTTTTCCAAAATCTTTGCCTTCCTGCTTAATCTTCCCTATCCAAATTCCTTATTGCCCTTTGTGTTTCCATGTGACACCATCCTGTATTGAGATATGCAGAAATGATCCCAAACTATGTGTATTCATCACCTGCCAGAAGAATATTAATATGTAGTGGTGCCCAAAATAGAAATTCATTTGTTCCAGATGTCTTTAATAGTCTCAGAAGGGGGAAAAGAAAGCTTTTACATAAGGAGTTGCTGTGGGTCTTGCACAATGGCTTATTTTAATACAGGGGTTTTTCTTGTGGACTAAATGGGTCGTGGGAATAGAAGTGGGACAGACTTAATTTCAAACAGTCCAGATGTAACACAAAAGTTGTTGCTATTTGAAGGCTGCTTGTGAGCCTGGTGAAATTGTTTTTTGATGGGCTTTGGACAATTCTTAAAGAACTGCTATTTGCAACCCCACAATTACTGTGATAAAAATATTTGTCACTTTTATGCTGAGAGACTTGAGTGTGGAGCTCACAGCTTAGAGCTGAAATACACTGCAAAGCTGATGTGGATGTGGCCTTACTGCTACCAGCCCAGGGGGCAGAGCTGTTATTAGGACCACCAGATGCTTTTACCCCTTACAGGGTGAAAAGAGCCCTGAAAGTCAGCAGTTCTGGCTCCAGGCAGTCCCATCCCAAATCTGTTAGGACTAGTGCTTGTAGTGGACAACCTGTCTTCTAAAACACAAGGTAAATGAAAAAAGGGGACCAAATACACCAGAGCCACGTTTTATTTATCATTCATTGAAAATAACCTGAATGATCACCGATGTCCATGAGCACACCTGTGCCTTTCAGTGCCATTCCTCAAACCAGGTTCACTCTGCAGAGAGGAACTGTTAAGTACTTGTCAAATTCTTTTGGCTTTTACATTAATGAGGGTTTTCTTGAGCTATGGGCCCACCAGATCAAGTAGATTGATCCACTTTGGAGGCAGCAACTCTGTTGTTACCTGCCAACATTCACCATTGGCCATTTTCAGGACCTTGATCTTTACTTGTGGTTCTTCCCACTTTGCATACACAGAGAAACCTCTCGCCCACATCAATAACAGTCAATAAGGACTCGATTGCTGGTGGTACTAAGTGTTTTTTAATAAACTGTGAATGTATTATAGTCACAGTCATTCCAGTCTGTTCCCTGTTAGATTGGAAGCAGATAAAACGGGTAGGCAAAAAAAGAACAGATCAGGTTGAACATTTATTATTATGTATTTTAGGTCTTTTAATGTTCCTCCTCTCTATCACCCTAACAGGGCAGAGTAAGTTGCACAGGCAGGCTGATGGTTCAAGCTGTAAATCAAAGAGGCCGCAGTGCTTGGTCACCTTCAGGTCAGCCTCACATAAGAAGGTATTTGATGCTTTTTTTACTTTCTTTTAATAATATGGATTTTGCAAACTAACTGTGGTAAGGTAAAAAATGTGAGGTAAGCAGATAAGTTAAAAGCATGGCATTTAGGAAGAAATGTGACCTCTGCTGTCTGAAAATGGCTGCAGAGCTTGAACACTCAGATGTATAAGCAACCTCAGAAATGACATGACTTTTAAATATCTTTAATTTTCCCTGTCTCCTCTTCCTTTCTCTGCGGTGTTCATTAGTTACTCTGTATCTCAAATTGCACTGTCAGCTGTTGGGAAGGCTCTTGTCACTTAGGCTTTTTTAAAGTATTTCACCTGATTAGAATTCTACCAGGAACTTCTGTCTTCTGCAGCTTCTAGTAAGTATTCATTTAAAGAAACAGCAGAAATAACTGCATGTCAAAGGGGTTTATTAGATTTACATTATAAATATTTTAGTATTGCAGTATTTAAGATTTCAGTTCAGGTTCTTAAAAGGAATTATGGATCAGAAATAACGTATTAAACTTATCTTTGGTGAGTTTACAATTATTCATATACGAAGCTTTGGGTTATGTTTTTGGATCACTAGAAGGGAATTTTCCCTTCATAAATTTCTTTTTCTTTATCCAAAGCATTTATGAGGCTGTTTAGCACAGCTTAGATAGCTTTAGATGATACAAAAAAATTCATTTTGGTTACCAGAACTGCTTTCAAGGGAGTGTGAGAGCTCTGGTTTCTGGATTCTGCTGTAATGAGGCATGTGCTTTGCTTAATGGTTACAACAGCCATAGAATCTCAATATTGCCCAACTAATACACAGAGTACATGTAATTACATGGTCAGTGTACAATCAGGAAAGGATTTCTGCAACAGTTAGTAGTGGTACTAGTATGTACTGTAGAACTGCTGCATGCAAAACAGGCTCTCTTCCCCCCTCTGGTAGCCATAAAGTATTAGGAAGTGAGGCTGGTTATTTAAAAGATCTTGTCAGTCTTATGCCTGCACAGAACAAACTGCAGCCTTGAAAGCATTTCCCAGCATTTCTCTGAGGTTTCCACCAGCTCCCTCTGCAGCGTGTCACCCTTAGGCCTGTTAAGCCCAAAGCTCAGAGTGCCTCTGGAGGGGGAATATCCTGCCAGGTCTGCACTGTTAGAACAGCACAGAACAGGCTGGGGCCATCTGGTGCAGCCTGTCCAGTCACTAATGCACTTGGCACCTGCAGATAATGGGTAAAAATGGAAAGTCCGTGTTAACCCCTGAAGGGAAAAGCTGCTGTGAAGAATCAGGTTGGAACTGAAAAAGTCAATGCACATGGGGGGAGGAAGGGGAAAGACCTTTAAAAGCAAAGATGACAGGAAGGTAGGTAGGGGTGAAAGCATCGAGCAGCTGCCACTCCTGCAGCTTCCAGAAGGACAAAATATGTGTATGTCTCTTTCTGTGATGGACAGAACCCTCAGATAATAATGGAGGAGGCTCTTTTCAATCTCTCCAAATGCATTCAAAGTCCAAGGCTGCTTATGCCTGGTGTTTTATTTTCTAATGGAGACAGGCACTCAAGCAGCCGCTATTGCTTTGGGTTGGGTGTCCAGTGACTAATGAATTATAAATAAAGGATTTGCATAGAGTAGTTTAATTAAAATTAGGGCAATTATTGGGGATTCTTATTTCCTCTAAAATTACCACATGAAGGCCTTATTCCATTATCTCTGCCCTGGAAGAGCAGTTTCTGTAAGCATTCAGTACAGAATCTCTGTTTAGTGACAGTTCTTAGTACTCCCACCAGGGGGTTCACCCAAGACTGATGAAATGGGAGCACATAAAACCTTCCTAAGACAGACTCCTGCCATTGGCTTTTCTAATGTAATATCCCAGATTACTGTGTTCCCCCTTATTCTGTGGTATTTGTCATGTCTATTGCCATAGACTTTTGATAAGTAATATCCCTATGGCATTGCTATATGATTTCTTTATGCTTTTTTACTAGAGAGCAACCAAACCTTTTGTTTGCTTGTTTTATTACAAGTGTAATTATTATCTTAATGAACTTTACGACTTGTTGCATTGTTGAGAGGCTTCCTCCTGGAGTATATTTAATCTCGTACAGAATGTGTTCTGGCAGAACTCTGGGGTTTTATTTCACTCTTGATGTATTTTTCTGAAATTAGCTGACAAACATCACTTTCTTAGCGTCACTTGATGTGGGTGGCCACTTTTGAATTTTCTGATGTGTACAAAGCTTGGACTCAATCCCTTAGATGACAAGGTGCTCAACAAACATTGTGTCACCTAAGCAGCCAGAGCCCCAAATAAATCTTAAAATGCAAGAGAAAATAATCTTAAAATGCAAAGAAGAAAATAATCTTAAAATGCAAAAGAAGACTTAAAAACTAACCATTCCTATCACCCTGCTCTCAGTTAGGGGATTAATTTGAACTTAATCTCCTTTATTCCAAATTAGTGATCATTACCATATGGTCAGTCATAAAGACTTTTTCAGCTTCTTTCTCACTGAAATTCCCAGTGCATTGTACCACACCAACCCATGGAGTCTCCCTAGACACATTTAGTACATGATGTCAGTTCTGCCGAAACTGATCTGTGCAATTTGGACATCACATCACAACTCTGAGGAGCCCACACTGAATCCAAGAGTATTCCAGTTTGTTGCAGTTTGTCATTCCTAGACATCTGAAGCACTTGGCTCTTCTCATTTAATTATTTGTTTAAAACCACAAAATGTTTTAGAATTGGAATTACCCTAGTTTCACCTCTCAAGGCACAGGCTTAAAAAAAAGTCTGTGGTTTTAGGTTAAACTTACAAAGAGGTTAAAAGAAATGCAATGTCTGTGGTCACAAATTCTTAACTTCATTTTCCATTTTATTTAGCATAGATTACACACACACACACACCTCCCAGTTTTGACCAGTGCTGCCTTTTCCTGCAACTACAGCAATGAGATGGTGGCTTTCACACTCCTGTGGTGACAGTTCACCTGTTTGGCTCAGCCTCACAAGACCTTACAAAGCACTTGTACTTCGTTGGCATCTTATCAACAGGATGCTTACCAATAATGTGGAGGCAGATTTTGCACAAGTTGCTTGCACTGTGCAGCACTCACTTGACTAGATACATTCACATTTCTAGTTGGTCTTGCAGAACTCATTACCAAACAATATCAGTACAGTTTTTCCTTGTTGCTTTCCATCTTCCATCCCATCTACCTGCACGAGGCATCTATGTCTGCAAAACCAATTAGGAGCGTGTTGCATGAAGGTTTTGTTGACTTTGTAAAATCATGGCTCAGGCCTGTTACTTCAACTAAGTAGAAAAAGACTGTAGAAAAGAAACACAACTCAATTAAGAATAAAAAACCATGCTGCATGACCATTGTGTGTACACATCGTGATATATAGTAATTAGTTGAATTATGTTTGTTATACTTTAAAACTATAAAAACTGATAACCAACTAACTACTTTAAAAGACCAATTTTTTGCAATACAAGACTCTCTTTTACACCTGCCTGGAGAATCTATATCACTTCATATCACAACAGGAGCTCATCAACTAAAGCTCAAAGAGTTGCTTATGAGCTGCAATGTTGGAGCTACCAAAGTAGCTTTAGACATGGTCAAGTGGCAAAAACTATGAAGTGCTTCAGACATGGATTTAGGCACCTGAAGAGTTACCTAAGCTCTTACTGTGTGCAGGGATATCAGTCTGTGTTTCCCATTTCAGTATCCAGTCCTACATTGTAAAGCAGTATGGACTAGATATCTACACAACCCCCCCCACCCCAGCCCCTGCATTTGCCTTTAGTTATACCTGTGGGAAAACTGTGATGATCATTAAAAAGTCAACATTTAACTATTAATAAGAGAGAATAGCATAGCACAGGTGATACCTAGCCAATTCAAACAGAGCAATAGCAGAGAAAAGAGCAACAGAGCAGGACAAAATAAATCAAATTCAAGCAACTCTAATTATCTGCAGCCTCAGTGGAGCAGAGCATGCAGCTGGTGTGTTTATATTCCGTGCAGTAGTACAGCATCTTGTTTTCCAAATGTAACCATGGAGGGCTTTAAGATCTTTTTTGTTGTGAATTATTTTAACCTGGAGAAATGCCCTTGGGCAGTAGAAAACACATATGGGCACCTATACTGCAGCATGGACACTGCAAAGTGGCCAAAAGAGAAACACTGCCAAAAGTTAACAGAATATGGGATTCAGAAAAGGGAATTTCACTGTAATGTGTCATTGATAAAAGTGGTCTTTGGAGGATATTTGAGTAGCTCCTCTTCCTTTTCATAGGATGTTACTGTAGGCAGCAGCTGGCTCCAGAACGGAACCCACTGGAGCTGATCAGGCAAGGACAAAAATGGATATAAAATTTTGTTTCAAGATTCTCTGATTTCTAAATCACACAAATGGAATAATCTAATTTCAATAGAAACAACAAACTAGTTAAATGAGGAACAACTTAGAAAAAGATTTGATGGATTAAATTAACAGGCAAGAATAGCCAGTGCTGAAAATGGATTAAATGATATAATGGAAGCTTAAGTTGATTGATACTGTGTATGGGGACAGGAGTTATTTTTCTTTCCTTTTTATTATTTATAAAACTGTTTATGGTACCTTTATAAAAAAGAACTAGCAACTCAAGTTATTCTTCCTATTGCTCACAATTGAAATTCTCATTGTTTCAACTCCACAATTGGGTGGAATCGAAAATATTTAGGAGTATCTCATACAAAAAACCTGTTAGATGAGGAATAAATATATACACAGCAATTCAATACACAGAATTTTCTGTACAGTCTTCACTAGTGCAGAACAAGAGAAGATAAGTCTGATGTGAAAAGTCTCTTCTCAATTGAGATGAGTTAGCTTTTAGCTGCTGTCATTTCTGAAAGAGAACCATGATTAATGAACAGGCCATGTACTTTCTGGTGTAATCAGCAGCAATGAGGGGATTAAATACAAAGGGCACTAGAAACTGGGAACTGAGGCTACATGCCAAGGCCTGCCAACTCGTTTTATTTGTGTTTCGGTGATTTAAAGACTAAACAAAAATACTATAATTTATAAAATTAATTAATATTACAAGCAATTATTCTGTAGCAATATTGTTTTATAGGTTATATATTGTCACAACATGTCAATTAATGAAAGTAATTAAATAACTGCAGTGTCATAATTAACTCAGTCTGGGCCAAATGCTAGTAGTGCACATGTGTAAATATGGGGTGATTATGGTATAGGTCAAAGAAGTGGTTTAAAATTCAAAGCAGTCTTAGAAGTGATTATGGTTCTTCTGATTTAGCAGAGAAAAAAAATAATTTACCTTTATTTCATGTTATTTTAAGACCACGATCTCGATCAAGGGACAGTGGTGATGAAAATGAACCAATTCAGGAACGATTCTTCCGGCCTCATTTTCTGCAGGCTCCTGGAGACCTGACTGTTCAAGAAGGAAAACTATGCAGGATGGACTGCAAGGCAAGTGTCATGCAAAGGGTAGTAGCAGCCTTTTGATAACATCAGCTGACTCAAAAACCACATTGGTTTCTTTTCAAAGCTATTTTGCCTATTGGCAGTTTCGGCGCTTGTTAGTAGGGGAATTAATCTCATTGCTTATGAGTGAGTAAATGGACAGTAAGTTTGCCTCCCCTCCAATGAAAGTGCTTCTAGGCAAATCTTAGAGCTCACAGTAAACAGATTTATAGAATGCAGTGATGCTGGGGTGTGCAGGGAAGCAGCACACACTATAAAGACAATGTTTCTACATTTTAAGTCCTTTTACTGCTTGAGTTTTGAGGCCCCTTAAAAGTTTCAAGCAGTATAAACCTGATTTATGAGTTGGCTGAGCAGCAACAATTCAGGCTTGGGTGACTTCTGTTTACTTTATGCTGACCTATTTGGGACAAGCTGTTTGCTCTAAAGCAGTCCCCACAGCAAGTGGCACAGCTTTCTAAAGTACAAGACTTGTTCACACAGACCAAGCATTAACTAGTGCAGGTGGTGCTGTCGCTGGGGTACACCTCAGGGGAATGGAACTTCGGAGGCCAGTAGTTAGTCAGCTAACATCTCTTTGTCTGCAAGTTTTCCAACAAGAAGTTAATCTAGAAAGGAGTATCTTCTCATTCCACCTGAAGAGCAAACAATAAAAAAGACAAAAGGTGTCACCCTGCCTTTTGTTTTGCAATGTATTATTATTTAGCTTCTAGCCTATCTAAACACTGATCTTTTTTCAGTCGCACCCATAAGACATCATGGAATTCAGGGAGTTGGCCAGAAAGTAAGTAAATGTCTACAACTGACTCAGTTTGTAAATCAGGACAGAATTAGATCTTTAAATCTTTTGGTACACTTGCAGTAGCAAACCAAACCAAACTTCCCTGAAGTAACAAGTCAGGACTCTTCCAGTGTTTCATGTGGCTAAAACAATTTCCCACTATTCTCTTTACACTCAAGGTTAGTGGATTACCAACTCCAGACTTAAGCTGGCAACTGAATGGCAGACCAATTCGCCCTGACAGCTCTCACAAAATGTTGGTGCGTGAGAACGGGGTGCACTCCTTGATCATAGAACCAGTCACATCCAGAGATGCTGGAATCTACACGTGCATTGCCAGCAATCGAGCTGGGGAAAATTCATTCAGCCTGGAGCTCACTGTTGCAGGTAACATCTTCATGCTAAGCTTTCAGACTGAGCATTGCCAGGATAGCATGAAAAAAGAAAACATGAGTGATGTCCAATGACACATTGAGGGGTGGGGAGTAAGAAAAGGAAACCTGGCAGTAACAGAAGTATGGTATACTATAGGTGAGCTATTCACATTGTGTTGTGGCATAAGTTGACTGGCATGTAAATGTCCGTGCACACAGTTAGGAAAAGGGGGCTGCTGGCCTCAAGGCCACAAACCAGACTGTTTTCCCTGGACGTTTCCTTGTAATGACAATCTGTGCTGACCCACACCTACCCCTGGGCAGCCAGCGGGGTATGGTTTGTGCATTTCACAGCACATCAGACTAATGGCACTGCAGACTTCTGGCAGAGTGGTTCCTTCTTCAGTTAAAAGTCCATGCTTTTGTGGAATATGAAGGAGCACTTTTTACCAAGCATAGTGCAGCCAGTTTATCTAGTTATCATGCTCTACATTTTAATTGTTTTAGAGAAGAATCAGCGTTTCAACACTCACTTTTCCCCCTATTAAAATAGTGATGGGACTGTTTTATTCAGAGGAACCAGGACTGAATTTTGTGATTAATGAAGACAACACTTAGGTTTCCTGCCACTTAGGTCTTTCATGATTGTTTTTAGCACACTGCTGAAATAAAGGCTATGTTTTCGTACACAAATGTCAACATAACTGCAATGTTTATTTTCACAGCTAAGGAAGTACAAAAAGCACCTGTGTTTATAGAGAAGCTACAAAACACAGGTGTGACTGAGGGATTCCCAGTGCGACTGGAGTGTCGAATCTCAGGGGAGCCATCTCCTCAGATATTTTGGAAGAAAGAGAACGAGTCACTCACATACAACACTGACCGAGTGAGGTTAGACTGACTTAGAATTATCTCCCCATGCGTAATTTCAATGATGATTTATCCTGTAAAACAAATAAAAACCTAAAAGGTCACATGAACACTTTGTGTAAAGGGCATCTCATAAATATTAGCTAGTGATTGTAATACTTTATGACATTTACTCAAACTTGCAGCCAGCCTGGTGCCTGAACCAGAAATAAAATGTTACTTGTTTTCTATCTTAGACTCACACAACTACCTTTGCACTCTAAGCAAGAGAACTAGTATTACTCTTCCAGAACCAAAACTACAGAAATTTGCTAGTGTAAATCAAGGCTCCAAAGGAATGCTATGTGCTTTTCAGCAGAAACTCTGATTCATAATTCTGCTGCACAGTTAAGCAACTAAGATTCAATATTTTATATTTTAAGATCTTCCTCCAGTTTCTTTATAC
>VZTN01000996.1:31008-41208 GCA_013400515.1 Erpornis zantholeuca
TGGATAAGAGCACATTCTCTCACTTCCCTTAGGAGTGGAATCACAGAAACTATGTATGTCTAATAAAATAGTGGATTAAAGTTTTCAAAATTCAATTGAGAAATCATTGTAAGTCAATCAAATGCACAGTCTGACTCACAAACACCCATATGCAAAAAACCCCAAACATTTATATACAGCTTGGCATAAATGTCAGCAGCACAAGATGTAAAGCCTCAATAGCTGCTTTTAATCAAGTGACAAAACAGACACACTAGAAATATGATGGAACTGAGATAAAAAAGTAATATATTGATACAGAATATATAGGAGAGTCATAAAACTAAATATTAACATATAAAATCATCCAATCAAATGCGGATTGAATTTCCAAACCTAGCAATGTAAACTGTTACTAGACAGTATTAGTACCAACACCATTATGATGGTGGCCATAGCTATGACATCTGAGATGTGTCAGGCCAGCAATGTAACTGCAATGACAGACAGCAGTTATGAGTACATTGGATAAATATCCCACTGAAAAGGCCAAGATCACTTTTTTAATATATTCTTTTTCATGCAGCTGATCAGGGCTACCCAACTCTGGCTGTGGTCCTCAGGACCCTACAAGGTCTGAGCCAAAATGCTGTTTTCAAATACTGTTTTTTTTAATGGTGACTTTGATTTCGGAAACTCTATTGACCAAGTTTATTAATAAAGACATAAGTCCACTTCCATAGACTTCCATACAAAAGAAGCAACATATAGTAAGAAAATACTAAAATTAAGCCAAAAAGACAAGTCAAAATTAAGATGCAATGCCCGAGTGACAACACTAAGATTGAATGTGCTGAACTTCAGTACAAAGACATTTAAATACACTCCTCAAATTAAACTTATTTTTGTGGGGAGGGGGAAGCTCCTAGCATTTAAACATCAACCTTTGTAACACCAATAGTCTAGCTTTAGGAGTCAAATGGAACCAGTCACTGAACGTAACACTTAAAGACAGATCAGAGTGCAGAGGAATAATCTGCAAAAGTGCATTGACACTGACCAACACCTCAGGAACAGGAACTGTGCCCAAGGAAGGCAAGCAGATTATCAAAATAAAAAGCAAAGTACCCAGGGAAGGAAAGACGATTGAGGAAAAAGAAACCACAAACCCTGAACAAAATCCTATGATCTGTTTTTGGTACCATGCTGGAACTTGAGAGCAATCTTTACAGGCAACTTGTTGAAGGTTTTACTCCTCAGAGCAAAACATCAGGAGAGGTTACAGAGAAAAGAGTGGCAAATGGGGAAAGATGGGGGCTATCACTCCCCAGTTCTAAAAGAAACCAAGTAACTGAAGTGTGAAACTTCTGAGTTAAACCTGCCTCATTATCGAGTGACTGGAAGCTGGCAAAAGTGGCAGCAAGTTTTTGTGATTTTAGTGGATGAAAGGACCACTGTTTTTTTAAGAAGAGATTCCAGAGGGATCCACGGAACTACAGACTAATTATATTTTTCTGTACATAACAAAGTGCCAGAAATTGTTCTAAAGCCAATAAAACAACAGGAAAAACATAGAGAGTTGCTTTTGCAAAGGAAAGTCATGTTTCATAAACATTTTAGAGTTCTTCTAAAGAAGAACTTAAAAGAGATGAGAGCATGCAGATCTAATAATGGTGCATGCTTGAAATTCTAAAAGGCATCTGAAACATTCCCTTGCCAAAAACTATTAAAGATGCTGTGCTGCCAAAAGAAGTTGTCATATCAGTACATTGTTTAAAGGTAGAAGACAAAGGGTATGAATCAGCAGTTGTTCTTTCCTAAAGAAGTGCAGTGCCAACAGAACACCACAGGTGCCTCTGTCAGGGCAGGCAAAGTACAACCTCTTCCTAAGGGTTCTGAGACAGCAGTTTCTGAATGCCACAGTGTACTCCAGTAACACTATATTACTCCAAGTAACAAAGGGATTAAGAAATTATAAAATTGCAAAACCATTTCACTGAGGAAATAGGTACTAAAACCAGCAAACTAAACTCATTGTAGATATTTGAGAACAATTTATGCTGAAAAAATACAAAAATTCAGACCCTTATATATATATATATATATTTGGAAATGGACTCCAAGTTGACCATTAATTATTCGGGACTGAGTCCTTGTTCGGAAAATGTACGTGGAAAGGTTAGAAAAAAGCTAAACACTTAGGCATCATTTTTGGAAACAACACAAAACAGACATAAAACAATTTAATTTTTTAAAAAGAGATCCACAGTGAATTCTGCAAGAAGTTCTATCTCTTGCTCTGTCCTTGAGAAACTGGAAAAGTAAAGCAAAGTTCAAAACAGACAATATAAGATACAAAAGAGCTCTCCAGCAACAAGGAATTAAAAGAAATATGACTCTTCAGTATGAAACAGAAACAACTAAGGCAGGCAGGATAAGATAGAGGTCTACAAATTCAAAAGCAAAACAGAGAGAGCACCAGAGGGCTGTTTTTAATGCCTGCAGGCATCAACCAGAGCTACCTCTTGGTGGGTTCAAACATCCCAGACACAAACTGCTGGAGGTACCAGAGTTTTCTAAGGGAACACACACCTGGTCTGTTACCTGCCCTGCATATTTCCTACTTCTCCTGTCTGAGACATCACAACAGCCCAGATAGAACCAAGATTATGTTAACCAGTTTTCAGTTCTAATTTACCAGTTTGAAGAAAAGGGGGAAAAAAAAGCTTTTTAAAAGTATGATTTAAAGCTACCAACACTTCAGTCTGGTAACAACATATGGCAACCACAATAATAAAAACATAGTATGTACTGAAACATTTTAAAGAAATTACTGTGGCATGCTGAGATTTTTCTGACAGCATTATTTCAGGTTTTAATTGCAAATGTAAACAAAAAATTCAATTGCTAGTAACTTATTTAACAGCTCCCTTACCAAACATAAAAACAAAAAAAAAAAAATGAAGATAGTAATAACTAGGGTCAGAACTCACCAAAAGGAAATTATTTCTAGTTTCTTAGGTTTGGCTTTTGGCCAAGATATGTCACACAGGCTTTGTTTGTAAAATACCAACAACGGGTATGGGCAGCAGCCAAGTCACTGACATATTCCTACTTGACCAGTAAAAATGTACCAGCTGTCCTTCCTCACCATCACTGCCCTTCGAAAAAATTCATGTAATCTCTGGCCAATTCCCTCTATCAAGGAAAAAGATAATTAGCAAATATATTTTTGGTGCAAAGACAGATATGACACATAACAGCAATAACAGGAAGATAGGACTCCTGGAAGGATTACTTTTAGTGCTTTTTTATATTCCAAAGTGAGTTGCACAACCAACTGTAAAATCTCTTGATCATACAAGTACTCCTTGTATTATTTCTCAATACATACCTGCAAGAAGCTTGAACATGCACTGTTTTCTGGCACAAAGACAAAATTTCTCAGCTGCACAAATGAAGAAAATCTCCGACTTTAAAGACTCAGTTATCATCAGCGAGATCTCTTCTTTCTGTACTGTGGTGTGTGCCAAGATGGGACGTAATTTCAAAAGGTGAATCAACATCTGGATCATGATGCAATGAACACCAGAGCTAAGAAGTGAAGGTCCTGAACCACATCCATAGTTTTCTTCAGAGATAATAAAAACATCAATTATCAAAAATTACTTGAGCTCAGTAGAAAAGCCTGAGGTCAAACATTTGGTAAGTTTTCAGCAAGACGGGAATACTCAGAATCATTTACAGCAGAATAATTACTCTGCTGAGTCCTTGAAAAGTAATAAAATAAATGGCTATTTTATTGTCTATACATACATATGAGGGAGCATCAGTTTAACAGCTGAACTGAATGATCATGACGATACAGGGCAAAACACCTTGACTTCATACTCTGGAAGTGATACATGTTCTAAACACCTACTGAGTCCTTGAAAAGTCTCTTATGCAGCAAGGTCTCCAGCTGTAGTGTTCAGCAGTGCATGGACAGCTCAAGCTGAGAACATGACAGGATTAGCAGCTCCAATGCTCTAACAGTCCTGCGATGGGCACACGTAAGTGCCATTGGATTGAGCAAGTGCTGTGCATCCATTCAGGAATGGAGCTAAAGGCTTTGTCTTTATAAAAACACATTGCGTATAATTGAATCTCCTAAAGGCAATTCAGGTATGCTGAAGATCTAGAAGTTCCTAGCTTTGTGGTATTAGGTACAAACAAACAAAGCTCAAACGAAGCTCCTTGCTACTTTGTAGGGAATAACTGATAAGAATGCAAAACTATGCAGTTCACAATCTTGGCCCTACTTGAAAAATTTGATGCAATCATACTTGCCACCCAATAAACATGTCTCTGCCCTTTATTAACCTTTGCATAACATGATAATTCAAATAAAATCTCACTCTGTCCCAAATTAGAAAACAGGATTTTATAAAAATACAGTGCTTTAAAAACATATCAGCACATTATTAAAGCTATCACCATATCAAAACCAGATCTTTTCCAAATTGTTTCATAGACAGACTTTGTAATACCAAACAGACTCTTTCAGGCAGCTAAACATACACGTTGCACTTCACTCCTGCTGAATTTCTCCTCTGACTCAGTAAGACCAAGTCAATTACGTACATCAATCTTCAAACAATTTCCAACCCTCTCCCTTTATTTAGTATATATTTATATATTACCATCATGACATTAAAGCAGTCATTTATTCAAGGTAGTACTTAGGTCATAAGCTGCAAGCCTCCATCTACAACCAGAACACTCCCTGTGACATATGGGGATTCTAGAAGAAAGACAACAGCTTGTGCAACTTCATGAGGCTCTCCAAATCTTCCAAGGAGAATTGCTTTCTTCAGCTGATCTTCTTCCAAATGAGCTGTCATCTCTGTGTGAATAAAGCCTAAGAGCAAAGAGATATATGAAGAGTTACCTAACCTTCAACTAAGTTTATCTAGCGGACTTCCCACTGAATCCTACAAAGTGAAATCTATTATGAGGATTCAGCACCAGTTACCATTCTTCAAAGTCTCCAGAAGCAGCCCACATCATTTGATGGCCAAGACCACTTTTTTATCTAAACAATAAAATACCTTTCAGTTTTGGAAACAGTGATGCAATAATCAAAATGCAGAGATCTATAGAAGTCCATTAAAAAAACCCAAACACCAAACAACCAAATAAAAAAAGGGAACTAAAATTCAGTCCAAAACCCATATTTAGTATCACTTTTCTGAAAGACAAAGTTTGATTTCACCGAAGTGTTCTCAATTAAAATACAAGCACAAAAGTCTGGCAAGAAACTCTCACCCTGAAAGTGGTTTTGAGTTATATTTTAGAACTTATGACAGCGCTTGAAGAATTTTTATTAGAGCACTCCCTTGAAGAATATTTCTTGACATTTTTGAAAGACATTTTTTCTAATTTTCCATTATCTGAGATTTGGCTTTCCCACTGCTGCACAACTCTACATACAAGCTGCAGCTTAATAAAGACCTGATCTTACCTGCTTTCTAGCTGCCATCAAGAAGGGAAAGCCTCCCTTTTGCTTTCTACTGTAAAACTCTGCCCCTTTACGATGGCTGTGGATGAGCTGCTCAACTCACTAAAGAATAAAAGTATTTTTCCTGCCTAGTTCACAAGCTGTAACAGGTTCATGTAGAATTCTGAAAGGCATCAGAGGTAGCAGAAGGTAAGCAGCAGTATACACAGTTATGAGTGGAAAAACTCAGAAAATACAGAAGGGATTTTTCCTTAAGGGTGGTGGTTTGATTGAACTAGATCATCTTATGAAATCACAGCCTTTACTCAGAGAAGTAACTTTCAGGACTCCTTCCTTTTACTACAGGGAGACAGGGGTGCTTTTATGATAGCTTCTCATGGTCTGTCATGTTTCTCTAATAACAAATAAGCGTTCTCTAGCTGGAGACGAGGGTAGCTCTCTGTCTATAATTAGTTCTAATCCTTCCATCTGCAAGGACAGCAAGTTTCGAAGAAGGAACAAAGGAAAAAACAAAGACATTTATTATGTAATAATAAACCTCTATAGGAACAGGTAGACTCACTCTTCCAAATTTTGCAGTGTCCCTTAAAAAGAATGAAGGTTTTCTAAAATAATGTATTGTACTTTAAAAAAATAAACAAAATATATTAAAAACGTTTACTTACAAAGCTGAAGAAAATATTAGCAATTTGCGTTAAGTTACTTTCAGAATACAAGAAATATCCACAGTCTTAATGAATTGTAACAGTCAAGCATGCATGAATTCCTCAAAAACTAACCTGGAGCAACAACGTTGACTCGAATTTGCTTTTTTGCTACTTCTTTAGCAAGAGAGCGTGAAAATCCAACTAATCCTGCTTTGGTAGCACTATACACACTTTGACCAGAGTTGCCTTTAAGTCCCACAATACTCCCTAAAATAAGGAAACATCAAAGAGAAGATTAAATGGGTAACTTGAAACCTTGTACTAGCTGTATCATTTTAGTTTTAAACTTGGAATGAAAAATGAGATCACAAGAAAAGGAGTAAAATATTTATTACTTTATGCACTTCATTCTGCTAGGATAAGCAAAACCCCAATTATCTGTGATTTTTGTACAATCCATGTACCAATGTTGACCAACAGGCACCACAAGAGTAAAATGAAGACCTTCTAAAAAAGATATCCTTCGCCTGATTAAATAAAAGAAGAAAGAAACTGACCGTATTTATCAATTCTTTGTTGATAGCCTGCAGCTAATAGATCTAGATATTGATAGAATTAATTAAGAATAGCAAAATTCTTTTTTCACTATAATATAAACTTTTCTTATTGAAAAAAGCTGATTTTCTATTTAGAAGTTGCTGAAATCGTACAAAAGAATAAGCATTTATAAAGAAATGCTAAATATAGAATGTCTAAATAGAAGGGAAAGGAAAATAAGTCAATTGTAACAAGTAATGTAATATGCTACACCTGCTAAATATTTCTAGAAGACTAGTACACAGAATTTCACTGGCTTACACAAGAAACTTACCTATATTGACAATAGCACCTCCCCGTTGTTGAATCATGACCTTTACAGCAGCTTTGCAAGTCAACATTGTTCCCAAAAGGTTAGTGTGAATCTGGGCTATCATATCTTCAGTCTTGGTTCTCAGTAACAAACCATCCCTGACAAACAAACAAAAAAAAAACAAAACAAAAAAACCACAGAACTCACTGAAAAACCCCACTGATCATGTTTATTCATTAAAAAAGACTGTTGATAGAATATTAATAGAGGTGCATGTGGTTCTATATATTCAAGCTTTCAAAATGATAACACTGCAAGAACTACACATAGCAAGAAAAAAGTTACCCATGCTTTTGGCCACAGAGCCTCTTTTGCAGAGAGGTATCAAGCACTGTTTTGGACCATTTAGGGGAAAAAGTGGAAGAAAGAGTAAAGGGGGAACTCAAATTCTGAATGCAAAACCTACAGTGAAAGCTGTATCATCTGTTAGCATTTTACTGCCATCAGGAACAAAATATTGGCAAGCACTAAATATTGTTTTCAGATGTGCTCATTAACAACACTCTTACTAAATGCAAAGGCCCAGAGCACCTCACAGTGAGGTGCCTTCATATAGAATTAATTACCTATAATCTTGTAAGGAGTAACCAACCTGTTGATCCCAGCTGCATTAACCAAGTAGTTAATAGGACCCAAATTCCTCTGCATCTCCTCAAAAGTCTTTTGGACTTCTTGTTCATTGGACACATCACAGCTAAGTGCCAGATGTCCTGCTGTATTGAAATATATATAACGTCAAAATAAACATTAAAAGCAGTATATAATTCATAAACCTTCTTCTGAATTTATCAACTCAGTTGTAAACAGATGTTGAACTAGTTATAATTTAAGGAACCTATTTAATCCCCAAAAAATTAAATACAGACGATTTTCAAGTATTGTATTCATTAGCTATGTGTCAATTCCTTGTTTTATATTTTTTGCCTTTTGAAATCAGAAGTTCAGCACAAGCAGACTGGTTTCAATTCTAGCTTGTTCAGAAGCTGAGGGTGACTCAATTCACACCACCTTCCTGTTGTGACCAAAACCATTCCATTCATCTTAAAATTCCTATCATGCATATAAAATAGGTAACCTGCTTTCTCAATGAGTATTGTGAAAAAAAAAATCATACCAATATAGCTTTTTTTCCTTATTTCTCAGCCTTTATTTTCCTTTTCATCTAGTTAAAAAATGAAGGGTTTTTAAGCCTTGCTGTTTTCTCAAGTCACCTAAGCACAGCACAGTGAGGAGACAACTGCACAGCAGCACACATACCCCCGAGATTCCGTGCAGTGGTCTGGGCCACGTCCAGATTCCTAGCAACGATGGCCAGGCGGCATCCCTTCTGTGCCAGCAGCTCTGCCACAGCTTTGCCTATTCCACGGGATCCTCCAAAAATGGCACAGACCTTGCCCATCTTCAAAATAATTCACAAATTGCAAATAAACCATCAACTTCATGTCCAGCACAGCAAGGCAATAACTGCTATTCCTGTCAACATCACAGCCTTTACCCATTTGTAGCAGCTTGTAATAGCAGGTTATAGAATTAGTGATTTGTTATTTTTTTGTTCATCAAAAAAATAAACAGGTGAACTAAATTAGACTCCACTTCTACAAACAAAAGTTAATTCTTAAATATTTCTGAACTAGTGAAAAAAAAAAATCATGCACATATTCTAGCATTCCAATACTACAGTTATGGTAACTTCTATTCAAGTGAGGAATTATGTGATTTATGTACCTAAAGGCCATTATGTATCATTCAGCTGATTATTCAGAGCTGATGTACTGGTTGTAATTATATTATTCTTGAAATCACTATTCTTGTGCTAAAGTCATTTAGCCTCAAGGTCCCACTCCATCCAAATTATCTGTGTTGGACACCACCAGTGCAAATGTTACTGAGTATGATTTGAAACTATTGTATTTACACTGGTTTAATACTGTCAAACTGTGTTTTACCACTAGCCTGGGGTTTTTTGTTTCTTCTTTTGAAGGAAACAAAAAAAGCTTTCTGAAATACAAAATGGTTCTGAAGTAGTTAGCTTTGATGTTTAGAATGGAGCACAAAAAGAAAGTACTTCTGTAGAATGATCTTTTATTCTGCAAGCTCTAGAAACCAATCAGCTGTTCGGGGATTTCCTGAGGAGACAGAGGCAGAATCCAAGCAATAATAATGAATCTTTTTTCCATACATTTGAATAAATCCTTTTTGAACCCAATTATACTGTCTTCATAATATCCTGAGGCAACGAGTTTCATTTTTTGTGGGAAAGTACTTCCTTTTGTTCTTAATTTGCTTTCTGATTAGATAATTCTATGCATTTCTCCTCATAGCTTCCCCTTACTGTCTCACTCTCCACCTGTATCCTCTTTTAGGTCTATTCAGGTACTCCTACACATACAGAAGCTATTCAGTATCTCGCTAAAGAGTGTCCGAGTCCCTAGACCTTGCCTTGGCCCCACTGAGGTCCATTAAACCCTTCTGGATGAGTGATAACCAGAGCAGCACACAGTACTAAGCGTTAACAGACCACCACCAACCAATCACTAATGGCATGATGATTTTGGTCTTCTGTGACAGTCTGAACAAGCAGACGGTCTGCCCTTTTCCCTAACAAAGTATTCACGGGTGCCTGAAATCAACCCACGCGTCTGCTTTCCCCAGCAAGTTCTAGGAACGGGGAGAGCCCCTTGTGCATTAACCGGGCATTCACAGGTGGGGTATAGGGCCGGCCTCCAACGCAGTAATGCGCAGTTCGTGCTTTAACACAGAAATGCCACACGGGCTCCTTGGAGTTGTGACTTGGGAGAAAAAAAGCTTTGGTAAAGAAAAGAAAAGGTAATGACCCGCTGTTCCCTGGATAGATAACTGAAGGGAAAACCAGGTGTCTTTGGAGCAACAGGCACACGCAGGCACCTACATAATCTTTGCTCTTCTTTCATAACCAAGTATTTAACGCGTGACCCCGGGGCTCCAATGGTACCACCCCAGGCCGCTCGGCTGCCAGCCCAAGCGGGGCACCTTAAGTAAGGGCGGGCAGTGCTCCCGCAGCCATGCCCGGCCCAGCCCAGCGGTTCCCTCATCCCTCCTCAGTCCGTGCCGGCAGCGCGGCGGAGCTCGGCGCCCGCTCGCGGCCCGGCTGCAGGTGGAGCCCTCGGCACGGACAGCGGGAAGCG
>VZTN01000996.1:41297-75277 GCA_013400515.1 Erpornis zantholeuca
GCGGGAGCGGGAGCTGGGCTGCGGGTCCGCGGCTCTGCCCACGCTCGGGGCCCGCCCGGCTGCTGCTGAGGGGGCTCAGGCCCCGCACCCGCCCCCCGTGAAGCCACTCTGCTTTCACCTTGCGCTTGCCGGTTCTAAACTCCCATTTTACAGCATCCGGCTTAGCCGCTGCCACGCTCTGCGCCCGGCCCGGTGCTCGCTGCTGGGATTCGTGTGCGGCACGAAGTAGTGGCCTCACTGAGCTGGAGCTCTCGGTCCTCGCTACCCCCTTCGTGAACAAAAAGGTGCTTCATACATAGATACAAACAGATTATTTTTTTAATTTTCATGTATCCTTGCCCCAAAATCCCAAGGATCTCGTATGATGCATCGCTGTACCAGATGTTCAGGTAGGTAAGCCCAAAATACAGAAGCACCTATGAGCGTTCCTGTTCAGAAACCAAAGCAAACTTCATGATATGCAATTAAACTAATACAAAAACTACTCTGTCACAGTAGTAATGCTGTTTACAGTTATGATTTATGTCTGATGATATGCTGGAGAGATTTCTGTGGACTCTTAAGTCACACACACTGAGTAATTTTTTTCTCCTGAGGATTACTAATAAAAGCTATCAGAATTTTTTACAAGAGTACACTTAAGATTTTTTTTTAGAGAAAAATTATTACTAAAAAGTTCCACAGAAGTTTTATTAAAAGATATATTGAAATTATTAATTTAATTACTATTAAAAATAATAAAATAATAATTATTATTAAAAGATATGTTGAAATCCTTCTGGAGTTTCTATGAGCAAAGTGGGATTACAACTTTGTACAGCTCTTGCTTTTGACTTGAAAGGTGTTTTTCAGAATTTCAGATTATAAGTATTTCCTGGGGAGCTGTAGAGCATTTAATAACAGTTCTATGCATGTAGGGTTCTTTTTCCACAGCTCATTCTTTATATATAGGAGAAAAAGCAGATTTAGGCATTTTCAAACAGGTGAACATCTGTAAGAAAAATAAAATTTTTAAGAAAAGCTGTTATAAGAATTAGTTTCTTTTAGCAAGTATATTTAGATTGCAAGTGGATTTTTTCAAAAGAGTAAATGAGATCTTGTGATACAATGACATTTCAGAACATGCCATATTCTGAAAACCTGGAGACCCCAGTGATAAAGAAGAAAAGGCACTAACAGCTGAGACTGTGACTCAGAATTCTGACCAAGACTTCTGGTACCTAGCATAATTAAGGACCAGGATAGCTTTTTCTTCAAGTAAAACTTACAATCAAAGTAACACAGAGGGAAAAAAATTGTCCTTAGTGATGTTTTCTGAAAGCGTGCATACTACAGAGGAAATGACTATGAGCATTGTATTGTATGAGGACAGCAGCAGGCAGATTTTAAGTGAAAAAATTTGTAATTATGATTTTACCTTATTCTGACCTGTGTCCTTATCCATACAGCTGACCTGCAGTTTAAGAAAGTTAAAGAAAGACTAATCTGTCCTGTGCTGTTAAGATTTTGCTGACATAAAGTAAGCATGAGTTCAGTGTGGGGGTTTTAAAGTGTGTTATAGCTGACAAAGTAAAATGTCCTTTTCAGAAGTTCAGACAAGATTCTGTTTAATTCTTGTTCATTAACTTACTGTTTAAAACAAGATGTATGTTTATTCATTGGCCAAAGTGACATTAGCCTTTTTTTTCCAGATGCCTGGTTAAATCATGAGATCAGATTAAGCAGAGTTCATCTAAGCCAGTTTATTCACACTGATTTCCCATTAAAGCTAGTGGAGCTGGAGGAGTCCAAGAGACAAATCAGTGTCATAATGATTTATGTTCCCTTTTACGGGGACAGTACCTGATACAAGAGCTTGATCTGATAGACTTGTTCCATGTACCATGACCAGGTCTGTAACAGCTAGCTCAATACTGGTTATGATTATGCCTGGCTTACAATTAATGTGGAAATACAAGATAATAATTCTTATATGTCTGTCTATGTGACCATGTATACACACACTTGGAACCTGTCCACAGTGTACAAAATGGTGCAGCTGTCTTTCCTCAAGCCTGAAGCATTCAGGCATTAAAAACACTCTTCTAAGTTTTTTATTCCTTTCTTTAAATGTTTTAATCATGCTCCCACACAAAACAGATACTGTTTTTAAGTAAGAATTTCTCTATTAACACAGGAAAAAACAAAATGTTCTCAAACAGGAAAGGATATTTAATGTTCCTAAAAGCAAAAAATGCAAATTGCAGAGCATAATGGCACAAAACAGGGGTCACTGTAACTGAGGTCCCCTCTAGCAGCTATTTCAAATTCCTCCTGGGTTTTGATTTAAGGCAAGATTTACAGAGGAACTTGAGTGCTAATCATTAATCACAGTGGTGCCTGAATCTGTGGCCTCTTAAATTTCTGCCAAGAGTCACACATGAAAGAGCAATGCTGCTCAAATGTCCAGCAGCATTTTCCTACTGTTCCCTGTTCAGCTTGTGAAAGCATACCTCCCACATTACATGGGTTTTGTGTAAGGCCCGGGACAAAGCAGCAGGAGAACTGGCTGCACATGTGCTCAGTCCTGTTTTAAACAAAAGCCTGCGGGTTGGAGCACTCGGCTCCAAGGAAATCTGCTTTCAAGTCTCCTCCCTTACTGGAAACATGGTCACTAACTTCAGTTTTTCACCACTGAACAAGCTTGTCATAACCATCAGTCTGACGTGGTTTCAGTTTATAGGAACAAGAACAAAAAATAAAAGTGGGCCAAGGAGATTTGACACTCGAGCCAGATGATTACTGTCCGGAAATGTAAGGCCTTGGGGATTAAGCATCAATTGAAATCAACATTCAAGAAACTATTTTGCTTTTCAACTGGCATATTAAAGACAACCTCCCTAGCTTAAGCAAATCTGATGATGGGGGCATGTATCTGGGGTACAGGAGTCACGGGCTTAGAACAGAATTAAGCCAGGGAAGAGCTTAAGAGGTTTCCTTCTTTCCAGGTCAAATGATAACTCAGTGGCAGGTCACAGAGTCAGCACACTGCCATGCATTTCTTCCTGTAAAAAAAAGGGGTGTAACTGGACTAGGTGCCTCGTTCTAGGTGAACTCTCAGGGCTCCTCATCATTTTCCACTTTGCCTGGACAGCTCAGCACTGAGGCTGCTGTCTTTTTTTGTTCCCCTTTCTTCAGAAGTAAACTTGTGGTTTACATTGGGAAAAATTAGGCCTAGTTACTAATTTTATACTTTTATATGTGCTATATACACACATATAAAATTTATAAATTAATAACTAACAAATTTTATGTTGCACTTCACAAATATCTTGGATATGGCCTTAGCCTTCTAGGCAAGTGATACGAAGCTGAGATAAACAGCCAAAGAAAAATCCAAATGCCTAATTGTATGACAGCCAAAAAGCACCCTCCCAATATTTTGCCACTTGGAAAACTCTTCCCAGCCACAGCAGTTCAGACATTTAAGTGGCCAAATTGCCACACTTTTGCTGTTAAGTGATCTTTTTTTTATGACCCTGCAGTCTGTTTTGTTTTTCTAGACCATGCAAAATCTCTGCAATATTTGTTCTTGTGTGATAACAGTGAACTTTTATCATGCCAACATGAAGTGGATTTATACAGTTCAGGTACCTTTTCAAAAAATTGAAAACTTCTTCCTCTTAAGAAATTTCTTCCTGGTAACTCTGTGAAAAGTATAAAAACTCTGAGAAAACTAAAAACAAAACACCCAAACCCAGAAAAAAACAAAGCTATCAGAACCTTGGCAAATTACCTAATGTTTTCATATCCTCCTGGCTAAACAGGTTTCCCCACTAGGACCAGGATTATTTCACACGTCAGTGTGAGGCCCATGTTTGAGTTAGCATGGTCACTGAACTGCTGCTGCTCCCAGTGAGAAGTCAGGCACACCATGAAGGGAGCACAGAGGAGCCTGTATTATTGCTGCTTCATCTGTTGCTAAAATGGAACACTTCGCTTCCAGTGCTGTCCTGAGGCACCTGCCACATTAAAATAAAACAACCCCAACATCACCCACCCCTGCAAAACTATCTTCAAGAAACATTTGTCACACATTCAGCCCTCCAGAAAAACTCACCACTTTCTGTACAGCACCTCTTAGACAGCCAGTTTTTCAACACTGCAAAGTGCATCACACAGAGCAGTCAGCATCTCCCAGCAAGGCTGTCTGGAAAACAGTCAAAACTGTCACCACCACAGAAGGACAGGGCACTCCCAGCAGCCTCCGCTGAGTATTTTGTATAGAAAAGGTTTTTTTTTTTTTTTGTACTGCATATATTGTTAACATTAAGAACATCCACTGGAAGTCTGATACAGTAACATCTAGGAGTTTTGCAGGGGTGTCTGAATACTTCTGAGTAAATAAATCTCCTCCTGTTCTCTTAGAGGCAATTTAATTTCAATTATATCTAATATACTCAAAAGAAATAGTCTCAGGAACAGCACTCAAAAATAGCTAAAAACCATTTATAAACATCTACTCAAGGTCTTGCATAATTTGCTTTTATTTTACATATGAGCAATGTCTTAACCTCCCCATTTTGCCTTTCATAGTCTCATCCATATTCCCATTCACTACACATTTATATAAGCTGCAAAGTAAGATTCATGGCCAATCATTTCAAGAATTAATTTATTTTGTAAAAATCTGTTTAACTAATACTGCAGTTGCTGGTGAAAAAAGAAAAAAAAATGTATTTTGGAGAAGTATTCATATTCATCACCAAAGGTTTTAGCTCCAAAACATACAAAACACTGCTCTCAACATTAGCATTAACAGAAGAAAGTTTTGTCTAACCAGACAGAATTTCCTTCCTGTTATGATGGAGCAAGTGTCAAGGTTTTCCTGCCCTAGTACATCCCTTAATCATAGTCTCAGGTTTCAAATCTCCACAAATGGTTTGAGCAAATCCAGATTGTTGCCCGCTTTGGTCCTGTGATGCAGTCTCCTGAAAATTTACTGCATCCACTCATATTTACAGTCAGTAAATTGTTTGCTTTGTTGAGCAGGAGTAAGGAGGTGGGATATTGGGAGAAGATGACAAGGAGAAGCAGGCAAAGTTGTAAAGAAGTGGGGGAATAAAGTAAGAAAGATTTGACCAAGTGATTTGGACTGGACTCATTAGGGTGAGAAAATTCAGCTAAAGGCCTGTACTGCAGGAATAGAAAAACATAGTTAATAAGTAACAAGAGTTGATCCTTCACCTCCCTTCTCATGAGACATTCTAAAGACTTAAACAAAGCAAAACAAAGCAAAATCTTTATTTCATAAGCACATTAATTAGCCCCTCGGAAATAGCAGATCTGAGATACATGGAAGTGCAATACTTAAGTGATTCCCCCAAATACCTACCTTGACATTCATAACATTTATGAAGAATCCAAAATCTGTTTAAAGCAGGAAACTGAAGGCACATCCAAAAGCACTAACTGTTTTTATAGCCTCCCCTATTTTAGCATAGACTCATTATGCGACTGTGAATATGTTTTCAAGGGTAACCCTAATGAGGCAGAAATTTACTGAGTACAGGAATACCAACTTAATGTAGCACATCCACTTACTGCCAGAAAGCAGCGGGTCAAGGGACCCTGTAGTCATCCCTCCATAACTGCAAATAGCTGTGATTCTAAACATAAGGACTTACACTGGCAGAACTTCAGCTGATGCTTTGCCAGCAATGAGTGTTGGACTCACTCCATAATAAATGGCAACTGTGATAGTGCTAGTGACAATCACTCAGATGTCATAGACTGCTCACCTCCTTTATCTTCACCAGTATTACAGGAAATGTCAAAACCAATATTCTTTACAGCTGTTTCCATTTTGCAGCCTGAATCACACCGAGTAATGCTTAGAGAGTTTTCAAGGAACTCCCAACATTCAATTTTCTCTATCAAACTGTCCTAAATAAATCTAGTTTCATATCACATCTCCTTGCGGAAATACTTCACTGTCATTTCATCTCACTCATGTATTTAACTGAGCAGCTGAAGACTTCATCTTCTTGTGACATACAGAAGCCCTTATTTTTGTATGTCCTTCTAATAAAGTAGTCAATCATAATAATACCCAATCAGCTGGCTTAATGAGGTAAGAATTAGTTATTAAAGATGAAAAGAGGTATTTTCAGATGATTGCTTACACCATTTTTTAATTTATCTATCACAGTGAATAATTTCTTTCAATAACTATCAGGAAAGATTAGCATCCTTGGAAAAAATTAACTATTGTTCACAGCAGACTGTCATGTAAGTAATGTCTGATTATATAAAATGTGTACCTATGTGTCTTAGGTTACAATGTAAGATGTAACCAAAAGTACATATTCTATCACATCTGTTAAACCAGGTGGGCAGTGTTCTTTGTCTCTTCCATGACACATCCCTGCTAACTCCCTCCAGAGGGATACCTTCTGTTAATGGCCATCCAGCCTCACTGCATGACTCATAGAATTACCTCAGCCCAGTGTGAGATGCTCCGCCCAGGGGGAGGAACCAAGCATTCCTACCTGGATATAATCTGAGGTTTGGAACACCACACTCAGCCCTTACCTACTGGGTTCCCAGAGGGCAAGAGCTACATAACCACCACTGGACCTTCAGAGGAAGACCAGACCCTTCTACAATATCACTGCTTCAACAGAACCACATCCATCACTTCAACAGGGCTGCAGCCACCATTTAATCTGACTGCTACCACCACCCTGCCCGACAGGGTGTCAGGCTGTATCCTGACTCTGTCAGTGTTTCTGTACTACTGCATTTCTTTTTAATTTTCCTATTAAATTGTAGTTCTGATTTCAAGTCTCTCACTGGTTTGCTTTCAAACTAGTACACTACCTTATTTCAAGAACCGGGGTTTTTTAATCGTCCCTCACGTAGGTTTTGATTTGTAAGAGCACAGTTTATGATGAGATTCTAGTAGAAGTCAAACATTTTTTGAGCTCCCCATAAGAGGTCTGGTAGCCATTCCTGCCTGATGACACACAGTTAATAGTGTGGTTTGCAGAAACCCAGGATTGCACAAGCTATCATCTCTAAACTCCAGAAGGTAATTTCGTTATCAATCCTATATATTAACTTTATAGGAAATACAGTTGAATATTTACTGCAAAGGGCAGGGGAAAGAGCAATTCAGATCAGTCTAGGAGATGTGTGTTTTACCATTCTATGATTATATTGCTATGAAAATTCAAAAGTGATGAACAACAATTCTGATTCAAAGCCATACGATACAGGCAGATACAGCTGTAGGGGTGGTAAAAGATCCCGGTTTGATTCCTTTTTTTCCAGAACAGGAAAAAATACATAATATTGCCTAAACCTCCTGAACCTCTTTTATCCTGAACATAGAGAATGTACTGTATACTGCACATCACAGGAGTGGATTATCCCTACCCTGCTCTAGACATGCTCTCCTTACAGTCACAGTTCAACCTCTCTTTATCCAGTTTCTACACATCATGTTCTTTTTCCTTGACAAAGGGAACTCTCCCATACAAGTCTTTTTGATGGAGGTAAAACTCATATACCATTGTTTGCTTTGCCTTTTTTTTGTTTTGTTTTGGAGGCTTTTTTGGTTTTGGTGGGGTTTTGGGTTTTTTTGTTCGTTTGTTTTGTTAGAGAACGCTAAATTCAGAAATGTCAGTTCTGAAGAGCACTAAAAAAATAACAAATAAATAAAATTCAGGAATGAAGTATATTTGTCCATGTTAAACATTTTTTAAAAGAATAAAACAGTATTTTGGAGTGTATTCAAGCTAGTATTTACCTCCTGATTTTCACAGTGTAGCTGCTAAACCAGAGAAGATCGACACAAGAAGACCATGCATTTATCAGAGACCTTGCTGTTTTCCCAAAACCAGATATTTGTCTTCTGCTCCAGGCTGGATTTCTGCAGCATGAGGATCATTAGCCATGATTTCTTAAGCTGAACCTACAAATTCAACTGATCTTAACTAGGATAGAGCAGTCCATTGCTTTTATGTCTTTTCTTTCTACGTGGATAAGGTTTTTGTGGTTTTCTCTCTTCCTAGTAGACAAAAAAAAGAAGAATCCTTCTCTCTTTCCATCTAACATGAAAAAGAGTAATCTTTATTGTCTCCAGCCATAGTCTTTTCCTTAATACTGCCCACAGACTGGAGATTTTCATACAAAATTGTCTGAATTTGGACTCCAGCAGCTATCATTGTGTAATATCAGACTGCATCACTTGGACTGTAATTATTTTATACACGTGGGTAACATCTCTGCAGAGTGTGCAGTGTTTATATAGCACAGTTTATTTCTGTTTACTTCACTGAATCATTGTTTAATTTGAGGATGCATTTCATAAACAATTATTCTGCTCTAATAGTAACAAGTAACACATTTGCTTTACAGACACCTCAGTGAAGCACTCCTGTCAACATGAATTGTCTGTCATGTGCTTTTAAATGTTTTGAAAAAAATATGGCATGCCATCTGGCTCCCAAGCACTCATTAAATCCATTGGAATATGAGTGTTTAAGGAAGCTAACATCACATGATGCTCACAAGAAAGAAGGAAAGAAAGAAAGCAGGAAAGAAAGAAGGAAAAAGAAGAGAGAGAAAAGAAAGAAAAGCAAAGAAAGTAAGAAAGAAAAAGAAAGAAGAACAAAGAAACAAATGAGAATATTTAGAGATTATACAAACAGGGAAAAAAGCAAGTGTTTACGATTTAATTTCCTACAACTAAGAGCCTGCCAGCCATTTTAGACAATAGAGATGACAGCTTCTGTTCCCAGGAGTTTTTGGTCGAAGATTATTTTCCAACTGAAATGAAGAAGGAGAAAAAATCTATACCAGGGGAATGGAATGCTAAAGCCATAGAATATTTAGGTTCCTCAGGGGAATGGTGCCCCCATGAACTGAGATTCAGAGGGCATGCTCCAAGTTTCTTTTAAGACTTGCCAAATCACTTAGTTTTTCCCGTCCAAATGTCAGGTCTCCCATCTTTAATTGAGGCTAATGACTGTCAGCTTTCCATATTGGCACAGCCCTAGGGAAACATATCCTACTACATAGTTACTTAGTTACTGTTATCTTCTGTGGAAGCACTTTTAGGCCCTAATGTAGAAAGAGGACTGCGCCAGAAAAAAGTGAATTGCTGGAGAGATACAGGATTTAAATCCCATCTGGAAAGGTATTCTCTTTTATTAGGGGTGTTGTCAATAATTTCGTTCATGGGAAACTTAAAAGGATGTAGATAAGGGAAGGTTGGGGGAGTTTCCAGAAAGATACAAGTGTTTAATTTTTAAAAATCCCAAAACAACTCAGGTTTGACATTAACTCTCTAGGTCATGTAATTTTTCAAATAAATTAACTGAAATTTACTAAAAACAGCTAGACTGTAATTTTCTGGAATATGCAAGTGCTTTGCAAAAACAGAGGGGGTTTTTGTGGTGCTGTGCATTTATGTTCAAAAGATGTTAAATATATGTAAATAAACAATCTGATAAATACATGTTAAGCAATTCTACTTATGACACATTCGTCCATTGCCCAATGTACAATGATGCAATAGAAAAGAACAAGCTGCAATCCTGCAGAAAAGAGCCCAGAGAGTAAAGGAAAGGAGCACAGCAGATAACCAAATGGGATAAGAAGAAAAAAATAAGAAAGGCCTCATCCAGAAGACAGCAAGACACCATCTACTGAATGACACGTGGACTAACGGTAGGCAGATTTCCTCCATTGTAAGAACTGGGTGATGTTGTGCTTACTGACCTTATCCAGCCTCTGTGCATTTTTCCAACTCAATGCATAGCTATTTTTAGTAGCAGTACTCTGCAAAATGTTTTATAACTCATTTTGGCTGTAAAGCTGGATCCAGTTGCAACATCCCTCATAGCTTTAACTGTTTCTTTGAAATCACAGAACTAATCTCAGAGCTGTGGGATTGTCAGCCATGGATTCCTGAATTAGGGGAATTGTCTAAGCCTCTGATGGAGGCAACCAAGAATGAAGAGATAGAGCCTATTGAATGGGGCCCAGGAAGGGATCAATAAAAGCTAATATTTTCAGAATATTTAATTTGCACCCTACAGGTATAAATTTTGTGAAACTATGAGGAAATTAGTCTTGTTTTCTTTTTCAAACTATTCTGAGGCATAAACAAAGTTGTTTTAGAGATTCAGGCCTGACTGGATGGGGCTTTGTGCAACCTGGTCTAGTGGAAGGTATCCATGCCTGTGGCAGGAGGTTGAATCTAGATCTTTAAGGTCCCTTCCAAACCAAACTATTCAATGATTCAATGACTCACAAACCTACCAAGCTGAAGATGGTCCTTCTCGTTGTTCAAAAGAACAAGACCATTTGTTACACTAATTGATTACTTCATACAGTTTGTGCTGCCAGGTAGATTAAAAATGTCCAGTCTTATGTTCTCCTGTTACCAAATAAAGTGCCCTGAAACCTGAGCAAGACCTTCTACAGCTAATCTGCACATCAGCAGAGTGCCTGCATGAACAGCACTGGTTGAGGTTTTGAAATGAGGAAAAAAAGACTTGAAATGTCAATTTCATTTATTTTTTGCTGTATTAGAAAAAGCATAAATAACTTCTCTTTGTAAGTAACATTGTTTTTTTCTTTTCTTAGAACCACACCATTTTATTTTCAAGATGGTCCAGAGAGAAAAACACACTAGGGTTCAGCAAAATGCCTCATCATACTTTTAAGATCATGTTTAAATCCAGTCCTGTTATGCGAAGCTTTTGTTCCAGTTTGTTTTGTTTTGTTTGTTTTGGGAACTTTTTGTTTAGTAACATTCCAATGCACTTAATCCTTTATGAAATGAAGGCCTAGGAAGTTAAGAATTGCATGTGAAAAAGACAGAAAAGGAGGTGGTTGGGCATAACATCAGGCTACATTATAATTAGCCACTAGACATGCTAGTTTCAGCTATAAAAAAGTAATTTAAAGTTATAAGCAAGACATTACATTCATGCCTTAGGGACCTTGTTTATATTTGGAATCCCTATTTCGGCATTTAATATCTCTTCCAAAAGCATTCTACTGTGTTACCAAATATAGCTGAAAAGCAACATAAGCCAGCTATATAAGCTTTTGTGAAGTTGTCCATAGTGCTTTTAGTCACAAAAACATGGGCTTTCTATTTGTGTCTTTTGTAATGCCAGACAGAAATAAGCTTTTAATATCAAACATTAACCAGATGTGGACCAGAATCTAATGTGCCCTTGAAAAAATACCTATTTCCTTAAAAATACTGCTTTTGGCAGGATTGCAATAGTGAAAGCATGCAGACAGATACATCACAGATCTTCAGGCACACACAAACAACCAGGAGTTCCAGCCTCTGATGGCAGTATCTGATGATAAAGTCCAAGAAGCTCAAAAGTACAGGTTTGCTATTTTTTCCCCAAACTACTTCCTGCACTTGACAAAAGATACTTCTTGTACAGGTGGATTTAGCCATTACTCAATAGAAACAGGGCTGTGGGCTAATTAAATCATAGCTGCACGGGTACACTCTATTACTGTCAGTTATGAGACTGTCATACTTCATAGTCAAAACCAAACCTGTTACACTGATTGGCAAAAGTATGAAGAGAGCAGATGGAACAATTCCCACATCATCTCATTCATCAGTAACACACTTAACAAGGAGGCCACACAACAAAGGTTTGCCAGCATAAACACACCACCGCCCTGAGACACATCCTCCTGAGTGACCATTTCCCTTCAGCGTGGCCTCTGAAGAGACGTGACAGCTCTCACAGCCTGGCTTCGCCCTCTGAGCTGCCGTGCAGCTCTGACAGCAGTTCGTGCCATCAGCCCCGACTGTGCCTGCACTCGGGGGTTCTGGCAACACAGCTGCCACCAGAGCCCCCCCACATATAGAACCAGCTAAGTTCTGTTGTGGTCCTCATGCCCCGACATCCAAACACTTGGTCACATCCTCTTAAAAACCTCCCTGACCTACTGTGGGAGAGGACCGTTAGCATCATTTACTATGGAATAACATATTGTAAAATAAAAACCCCAAAATAGCTGTGGTTGGACCAGAGAATGTTTCACTGATCTCTGTAATTACAGGGCTGTTTGTCCTCCCACCCACTCCCCACTGGCACATTCACTGCTGACATGTTAGTCTTTACAAAGAGAACTGAGTAACTTTCCCAGACTCAGAAGCTGATGCTCAAGCCTGCTGATCTGTGCTGTAGAAACCAGCATGAGGTGTTGAGAAACATCACCAATTTTATATTTTAGTAGTTAACTTTTCTTGGATCTAAGTGTTCACTAACACTGCCAAATAAAATAAACAAATTACAAGAGCACTGTTGTGTTTTATCATTATGGCCACATTTTATCTGTATTTGACAGTAGATTAATGCAAATTTCCTTAAAGAGTATTCTAGGTAAGGTAAAGAACAAATGAGAAATACTGTCTGTGATTTTCTTGAGAGCAGCTATGGCAGACCTCCAAACAGCAACATGGTTATGGCATGTAAAACTGGACCTCTTAAAATTTGGTCCTAAACCAGTCTCTGGTTCTTCAGACAGAATTCGAAGGCCAGCTCGTTCTTGCTCTCTTTTTCCTATTTACTGGATACATTCTCAACAGAAACTCTCCAGCTTTCTGAGAATTTGAACAGTCTGAGGCAGAAAAAACCCATTCAGTATTAATAAATACACATTTGGTGCAAGTAATCAAGAATATTGAATGCCTAGGCAGGATGAGTAGCCATTTTTTAACTTTTAAAATGTTTACCTCTTTGCATGGGTTCTTATCTTTCATGAAAATGTTGATCTTTACAAAGCCCAGTATTACTTTATTTTAAAAAACAATTAAACTTTATCCTTGTAAAAAAGCTATATTCTGTATTACAGATTTTAAATTATTGAATGCAAAGAATTACAGTGAATGCAGGGCAAACAGTTACGTGTGTATTATAAACTTAGTAGTTGGATAATGGCATACAGTAAAGCTTTGATAAGGAGCAAGAAAATAAGGAGCTTTCCCTGATCTGCGTGTATTCAAAAGACACACTAAGACTGCCTACCAGAGGAGTGGAGAAAAATTCTTTGAACTGTAAACTTTTTAGAGCTAACATTTTTCAGCTTATTCAGAAGTTCAACAGCTGAAATAAGAAATTTGACCTAGGGCACGTCCCTTGTTGTGGAGAACAAAGTCAATGACCACTTTAAAGTTGTTCTGCTGCTGACTCATCTTCCCTCCCAAGCATTCGCAGATACACCATGAGAAAATACAGCAGCGACTAACCACAAAAGGTTTTGGGACTAGCAGCTGTTAGCAGACCAAAGCCTCCTATGCATTTGTGGATCTGGAAATTTATAGGTTTGACTGAAAAGTGAGCAAGTCTTCTATGCTTTACAGTGTTACTAAACAGCATCATCTTTGATCTAGTGCCTCAGCTGTACTAGTGGGACAAATGTTTTTTGAGAGAAGCGTAACACAGCCCAAATAGATCTGTATTTTCCAAGTATGAAAATCATCCAGCTCAGTTTCTTTCAAACATATTCATTCCTTTAGGGCAGATGAGATATTTTCCTTCACTATTTAACAGTAGGGGGCATATTCAGTGTATGCCAGGAAAGTTTAATGAAATCAATGAAGTAGCACTGATTTGGAGTAATTGAGAATCCAACCATGTGTTCTAATGCCAAAGAATCTGGATATTTCTAAAGGCTTATATTGCTTTCCTTTCTGTGAAGTGGGGGGATGGGAAAGGGAGTGATGAGCGAGTCAGGAATTAAAGTCCATTTCCTTTGTGTAGCAGGATTCTATCTAAGGCAGTAGAGACCAAAAAACCACCTGCACAGATATTTTAAAATCCTGACATTTTCTTTCTGCCTTTATAATGGAAAGTGTATTTTGTCTTGATGTGCCAGCCAAATTTCCACTCTCTACACTCCTGTGCAGGCTGTTCTCACCACACTGAAATGAGAATGTCACTAGTGTTTGGACATCCTGTGAATTGGTTTTGATCTGAATGAGTACTAGATGCAAGCATCAGAAGGCCTCTGGGCCATGTAACCTGAACCACGTGGGCATTAGATTTGGGCACACAGTGCAGCCAAGTGCTATTCATTTACATGTGCTAATGGGAATTTTTACAAGCTTGTTAGAACTGTGAGTAATTGAAATCTGGGGCTAATGTCACTGTGCCTAAATTTTCTTTACTCCACTGAGTAGGAACAGTACAGCAGTTAAGAACTGATTTTGCCACTTTTTAGCAAAATAATACAGCTGACAGAAAGGAGTAGAGTAGAATGGATAAATACTTTCTGAGATCTGCTAATATTATGTAGATGTAACCACTCTGATTTGATAGGTGGACACGAAATGGTCATTATGTAACATTTTGAATGGCTTTTGCACATTGCAGATTGGGTATTGCAAATTCATTTTGTTTTGTTCCTTGTACCAAGGTGATTCTGAACAAAGTGCTCTTCAGCTGTTAAAATGGATCAGCAGAGTCTCTCGCCCACAGAGAGTCAGGCTCAAGGAGACTTCTAGAAGGGTTTAGATGCTGATGATCATATTTGGAGGGAGATCTAATCCATCAGAATCCATCTTTAAACTCACAGAAACCAGTCAGCCTTTACTTTGAAAGCATGTTTTACACCACATACCTCAGAAGCACAGGAATCATCAGTCAGCAAAGGAGGAAACAGATGCAAAAAGGTGACACCTCAAGTTTTCAACAGCAGGTGCTTACCTCAAGGCTGTCAACAAGCTTGTCTCCCAAACAAGAGCTATTGGCATGACACTGTGGAAGAAGAATGCATTGCATCTTGGTATGCATTTCCCAAGAGATTCAATCCTCTAATGTTAGTGTTACTGCATAAAATATGTAGAAAGTGGACACTACCCCCGTTTATTAATGCAAACCTGCAATTAAATTCAGAAATACAGATGCTTAGTTTTGGATTTCAAATGTATTTGACAGGAGAACAGCAGTTGTTCTAGACACAAGCACCAAACAAATGCAAGCTTAAGAGACTGGGTAAAGACTGAGGGCTGCATCTTCAGCCTTAGACATCCAAGCTCCTCTTAGGTCCTTTCATAGAGCTTGACTCAAGTAACTAAGGTAAGATCACTAATAATTTAGTTAAGATACAGATTCCATATACGGGTCTTCCAAATCTTTTTCTCTTTCCCCTTTTTTCCCACATCTAATGTCTGTGTTCTCATCATTCATCATCACCATTCTCAGCTCTTTTGTTCCTGTATATAAATATTGCAAGTATGCCATTAAAAAAGAATTAGTAGTAGTAGAAGTGTTGTTGTTATTTTTGTTATTCAAAAGATTTATGACACTGGTTTTGTTCAAGTCAAGCTTGAAATATGCTTAAAATTTGCTGTTATTAACCAAGTGCAGGGAACGAGCATCTGAGCATGGTTTGGGAAGTATACATTTTGCAGAAGCGTGGTAGGAATCCAAAGAATATTGGCATATGCTACAGAAACCAGTGGCGTCAATTGGGCACTTATACAAAAGATTACACTCTAGGAGTATTAGTAATGCCAGACACAAATCTTTTTAACTAGATAAGTGGATTTTTAGGTTTCATTAGGGTCAATGTGCACCTTTAAACATGTTTGTTTAAAGCTACTGGAAAGAACAAGTCAGATATAATACTTTGCCAGCTCTCTAAAAAAGGTCAGAATGCTCAGAAGCCATATTTTTTCAGCCTATGCAAAACAATCATAATTGTCATTACTGCTGTAAGGCAGAGGTAACGAAGTGAGGGTGAACAGGATTTCATGTACCTTTGGCAAGCCAAATGCTAAACATGTATTAGAATTACTCAATAATTACAATACAAAACAAGCAAAAAAAAAAACAGCCCAAAGAAATAGCCTTACTTCTGCTACACAGCCACGATGTTTGTGTGTACTTTTCTCCTACAGATGCACTGATGTCAGACCACAATTCTGAAAAAACAAATAAATCTGGCTTTTTGCTATTCTCCATTCTGCTTTTCTACAAATCATGGTGCCTTCCCCCCTCCCCTCATCCCCCTTAATTAAGGAAGGTTAGACAAGATGCTCCTTCTTTCAGAGGGCACCCAGCGCTGCACCATTCACTGCTAGCACAGTTTAGGTTCTGCTCGTCAATCTTAGCTAACACTGAGGTTGTTGCCCAAGTCTCAAACATATTTGCAAACACTTTAAGGATTAATTTCCACCAATTCTCCCAGAGGCCACGTGTATATAGCAGACATGTAACCACATGCAAATCAAGGTCTCCTCGTCAGCCAGTTGCTGCCTGACTGCTGTGCATAGAAAACTTCATCAGGCAAGCGAGTCTCTTGCCACCCAACGCTTCTGCCCATAGTGGAGGTTCGGGCAGGTGCTTCAGCCTCTCCCAATATATCCACAGCAGGTCCATTACACCAGACATTTCTTCCTCCAGGGAAAGCAGTTTAGAACTATTGTGCACCTGATATGCTGTTGATGAGACTGTAGTTCCAGCATGAACAGACTGAGATGGAGTTACCTACCTCTTCTGAAGTTACTCGCTGAAATAAGCAGTTGGGAAAAGATCAGCCAGGTCCTCAGTTCTCTCAACAATTTTTTCACTTTAGTCATCATTCCAAGCTTCTTACATTATGGAATCTGAAGACTTTTTCTCTATGAGCAGAAATACCATCCTAGGAATTCGGGAATTAAGTTCTGGTAATTTTATTGTCAAATTCATTACAAGTAATTTATGTTTCATGTTTGCATACACTATTTGTTGTAGCTGTTTGCTAAGAAAATATTTATTAGGATTGGACGTTTAACATAGTAAATCAAACACTTAACATTCACTGGACTTCAAACATAGATATAAAATACCTTACAAAAATTTTTTTATGGAATTACACAAAGCAAATGCACAGGGTTTGTCTGTTTCTACACTGAATTAATCCCAAGCCAAAACCAAAAAATAACCCCCAAAAGATCACAAAACAAGGCATGATAAACTGCAGTTTTGTCATTGTTGCACTGCTATGTAATAAGCCCTTTTTACAAACATTTATTCAATGTTAAAAAAATCAATTAAAAATGTATTCCATCTAACAGAACTATTGGATTAACAGCTCATTTTTAACTGACTTTACATCATGAAATTCTATTAATAGAGGTACCTTAGTCACTTAGTTTAAAATATGGAGAGTAGAGATAGAAAAAAAATAACCTTTAGTAGTCTTTTATATAAAATGCACTAAATTTTCCAAAATAAGATTACGACACACTAGTGCCAATTTATGCTGACAAAAGCTGATATCAGCTTCTTTCTAACTAAAATTCATTTCACAAAACCTTTATATATTACATGAATATTCAAGTAAACTATTTAAAAGATTTAAAAATGCAAAAAATGAATGATACAGTGTTTAAGAGAGATGGTTAATTTGGGAATGCTGTCATGTCCAACTATATATATTTATAGATATATTTTTTCTTATTTTTAAGACCATCATGATACTACCTGATATTGCAAGAAATCTCTGTCATTAACATTTGATATTTTTCAAAGTATAACTTCAAGAAAATGATAAGGATTTAACAAATCACTGTTTCTGTGTACTGTGCGACACTGAATCACCTTACTGGCTTCCCTTTGTAAAGTGCTGAGTAACAGCCAAACTACATCAGATTTAAATGGATTTAAACAGAGATGATGGTGCTCAGTGTCTTACAAAAAAGAATCACCATTAAACTGCTATAATCGAACAATAAAATAAAATAAAAACCAAGTTCAGCTGAGTAGCATGTGTATTCCCCAGTGTCAAATCTCTAACAAAACCCTGAAAGACTGACAACATACTTCTTGCAGGCTGCATTCTTTATATCCATCAGCTGCAAGGACCTTAAAAAAATTTATTAATGATTCGAACACTGGACACCTTCTCTGGTTGAAGGCAAGTTGCTCACTAGTTTTGGTCAAGTGGCTTTTGGGAAACTTTCAGAGAAAAATAACCCAGTAACAGGAAACTGGAATGGGAAATGCCAACCATGCACAGTTACATTACTGCAGGAACTGAGTAACACATGCAAGACAAAGAAAAAGTCAGAACATACCAAAGTAGCAATGGTTTAGAAGTTAGTAAAGTTTTCACAGTGTTTCATACAGCCTTTTACTTTAACACAAGTGCATCACTTACCACCACTACTGCTCAGACATTTTAAAACATCTCTTGGCCATGCAGATCATTTTGAGAAGAAAACAGCAAATTACACATGTTAGGCATTTTTAGACATTAAGTACAACTTATAATTTTATTTTTATATTCAGTCTTATCAAACAGGTGCTTTCAAGTTATATTCATTCTAAGTGTTGGGCTTTAACATCCCTTCCAATTTTGTTGGATCCTGAGCGCTAAATGCCCAAAGAACTGGCCAAGAACACAAAGCTAAGCTTTGTTCAAAGAGCCAAGTTATTACATGAACAGAAGGTATAGGGAATTTCTTGTTGGCACTCCTAAATCTCTTCTTTCCTAACCTTGAGATGATCCTAACCTTGAGATGGTTTTATTCAGTTGTTCACATGTATCTTTGCCTCCTGGAAACATTACTCTACTTGGGTGATTCATGAAGAAGTAAAACTAGACTCAAGAACACCACTGACTTTTTTTTTCTCTGTCCAAAGAAGAAAATACACATTTTTTCCCCATTTGGCAAATTCTATTTGACGTCACATCACCACCACTCAACATTAACTCATACAACAGAGACTTAACTCCACTGTCAGACACAGCAGGGGAAAAATGTCCAGAGGATAAATGGGAGGCTCTTTATCAGATATAATTGCTTGCTCATAAGGAGAGAATCCAGCTTCCCCTTTGTTAATCTTTCATAAATTAATAATTTGTTAAAATCATAGTCACAAGAATTTTAGCTATTACACAAAATTCAAGTTTTAAAAAAAACAAGAATAAATTAGTTACAGCCTTGTAAACAATTGCTCATTTATGTAACATACTTGGGGAAAAAAAATTCCTCTATATAATAAATTGGACAGTACAAGGCACACATCACACTTAAGAATTCAAAGTGATAAAACCAGCAGATGCCTTCATCTCCTTTGTTCGCTGGTGTAATTGTGCTATAGACACTGTAAAAATATGTCGATTTTTGTTTACATTACAGTCATTTGAAAATATTTCATGACTGTGCTTTTTCTGGCAAAATATTTGTGCTATTTTACAGTACAGTATGATCTGAAGCTCTTGGAATGAATCTTCTCAAATGTTCTCTACAAAGCTGCCAGGGAAAAGGCCAGTCTTTCCATTTCGTTGCAGAGTGCCTTTGAACCAGCCATCCTCACGCTTTTTGTGTACAAAAACAATGTCACCTTCCTTAAGTTCAAGTTCTGCTTCGCTCTGGGGAGGATAGGATACCACAACTCTGTACCTGTGTAATTAGAAAAAAGACACCTGCATTTAGGTTCTTTTTTTTGCCCCCCTCTCTTCACCTTTTTTTTAACCCAATACTTTAAAAAATATTTCTGTGCCTGTTGAAGCTTATGAACACAGGAAACTGCCTAGAGCTGTTTGCTGAGTATGTAACGATTTAAAAGTATGTCTTGAACAGATAAAAACAATAGCAACATAATACATTTAAGGCAAATTCAGGCATCTCCTATGATTGTTTTTTCACCAAGATCCCTGTAAAAATAAAGACAATGGTTAAATTACAGGGCAAAATTGTAAACATTTTAAACACTGTAAACACAAATTTGGAGACTCTTTAAGTCAGTGTGATTCAACAAGAATCAAAGCATTCACAGCAGTAGCTAGGCATAATTTTAAAAGTGTATGTTTAATTTTATATTATCCCAGTAATGGCTCTTAAGGAAAGGCAAAAAACAAAAGAAGAAACCAACAAAACCTATTAATTTGATTTGCTGTTTTAAATGATTTTCATTTGTCTTAGAAACTCTTTAAGATATAACATATTCCATCTTCTTTGGACACAGCTGCACAACTTGTGTACTACTACGTTAAACACTATTATTCAACTCAACAATTTTCTTAAGCACCTGACACAAAGAAAAGTGTATTTTTTGAGCCTGTCAGAGTAAAATCACTTTTCAAATAAGAGTGTATTCAAAAGAGGTACACTCTTCTCTCTCTGTTTTTAAACATGTGTAACACCACTCAATCTCTTCTACCATAGTTTCAGTTCACATCAACCTAAAATTCTGTTACTTCATAGATTAAGATAACTATTACCTTAATAAGCCCGAAATAATTTATTATTTTGGTAGATTAAAATAAATTAACAATCCGATGAAAAGACAAAGTAACAGGATATAGTATAGTAAAGGATGTAATGCCAATTATAGCTCAATACACACATAACAGAATAAGCTAATTCTGTAATACTGAAGCAGACAAAGATACTGTGTTATAATATAATGTTTTGTTTAAGAACACATGAAACAAAAATGAAGTCTGACCATACAGCTAAAAGTATTCAGAAAATAGTAGCTGCACTTTGTAAATAACTAAATATCTTAGGAAATCTAAGTATAGCAAAACATATTTGGACTTAATTAGTTGTCAAATGTTATTTATTAGTGACTTAATAGCCATGACTTTGTTTCAGTTATGGCAACCCCCAGATTTCAGAGCACAGGAATTATTAGATTCATGCCTCATAAAAGCTACCAAGCCAATTACAAGATTTATTAATGTGCAGCTCCAGAATGCTCTGCATCCAACCTAGGCCTGCACTAACTTCTGCTGTGGGCAGCTTGGTTTTTAATGCTGACTTAGTAAATAAGAACCAAATATTTTTAATAGACTGTAAGTTAAATTGAGACTGTAAACTGCTTGAGTTAAAACAATACCCTCTACTAAGGCAGGGCAAGGACAAGATAGGGAAGGATAAAGAACTGCAATAAAGATATGAAGAACTTCTACTGTTGTTAACAAGCAGGTTGCTCCCAGGCTGAAAATCACATACTACAGGCACACTACATAGCCTGGTAAAAAAACGAGTTTCAAGAAAGAATACCTGCCTGCCTCACCTTGCACTCTGTCAAACACTGCCCTGTAAAAGTTTGACTTGAAATACACTTGTTTTCAGTTTTTTGAAATTCTGTCAGTAACTCTATACTCCCCTGAACTGATAGAAGTCTTCTCTCTCCTGCTGCTCGTTCCCATCTTCTCTTTGCCCTCCCTAGAGGATCACCAGCTAGCACAGAAACTCTGTTGTCCTGAGCTTTCCATGCAGCGTCCAACAACCTCTGCAGTAATTTGGTACTTCTCGTTAAATTTTAGCTTCCCAACCACCTTGATATTCATCTTGAAATCTAGTATCTAAAGCAGAGCACAACACCCCTGGTTTTAGAGTGCTATTTTACTGTATTTTTCAATTTTTAATAAGAAGAAACCCCTCAGGCATTGTACCAGTAAATCACATGTACTTCTTAAAATTTTATGCCACATTTTACAAATCCTATTTGCCCGAAGAGAGGTGATCAGACCCAGACCTATCACACATTCACACAGCTGTCTATCCAGATCACCCTGGATTAGCTATGGAACAAAAACCACTCTTCCATTACTTATTTCATCATCTACAACATATTGCCAAAACTACCAATTTCATGCAGAATAAAATGTTTATGCTTCAGCTCAAGAGTTCATTGCAAGGTCTCTGAAGAAAAATAATCATATTTACTAAGCATGACCTATGTTTTGGAAAAACATGTTCATTCCCACATTTTTGAATCTTCCAAAACACTTCCTTGTTTGTCTCCCTATTCAGTATTTGCAAATGTTTTCAATGTCAGAAGATCAAATTTTTAGATATTTTGTGGTCACTTAATATTTTACACACAACTAAGCTGTACAGCTATGAGGTTTTTCCTTTCTTTTATTTTTCTTTGAATGTCTTATAACATCTTTCATTAATTATCAAAATATTACCCTAAGTGTATTAATCACCTACTGACAAAATGTTACTATTATAAAAATAAAAGTACTTTAGCTTCCCAGAAGTAGTCAATATATTTACCACCGGTTGTTTGCTGTATTAATGTGTCTGCCTATATCCCACAGTGCTTTTGCTTTGTATTTGTGAATTTAGTTTTTATTTTGAAGAGGGTGGTGGTCTGTCTTGACATTTCTCCAGTCTACTTTTCACTTTCATTATTAGCATTTCTCACACTTTTCAGTAACATGGAAAAGATTATATTTTTCATGTGTTTCTCCATTTCTTCGTTGCTTCTGTTTCACTGGACACAAAATACTGCTTTTATTCCCACCTAGTTGTGGTTGATTTTTGGACAATTATTTGTGCTTTTCCTGATCAACAAGTGGGTAATAATACTTTCTCACATGCAGAAAAATTTAGCTGAGTTGGAATTACTACCATTACACAAGTTAAACTCATAAATATTACTCAAATTCTTGATTTAGCTTTTTTTTCTTGCACTTAGAATTTTTACTTTCCAGCCTTGAGTGTGTCTTGCTGTTGTGTGCAGATCTTGTGTCTTCTGAGTGAATGCCTTGATTCCTACAGATCACCAACGCCCATCGAGGGCAGAGTGATTCTCAGCATTTAATTAACAGCATTAAATGGTGCCAGATGTGGTTAGGCTTGCTGCCCTATAAAGCCACTGGCCTGCTCACTGGGAGCACATGTTACACCAGTCATTGTGTGGTAGATGAAATTACTTAGGGTCACTTTAATCACAGAACAAAATTATGGCTTTTCTTTCACTGTAATTGGATGAAAGATTCATTTTATAATTTAGGATATGCAGTGATGTGTATTTAGGTTCAACTTCAAGTCTCTAACACCATTGTGGAGTGCTGGGTAGTTTATTATTACAATGCTGTCTATTTACTGTAAAATTTAAGGCTATTTATACAACATTTCCCTCTAAAAGAAAAAGCTCATGAAAAGAGCTTGAAATTTTCTTTTAACTTTTATGGAAAAAGTAAACTCCTCAGATAACCAAATTCCTGTATATTCATAGCACAGCATGTCTCACTCCGGGAATCACAGGGAGTTGGGTCTATCTTTGTAAAGAAAGGAGAGTGATCCTTGGCCTTGTCAGCACTGCATCAATACAAGAAACCACCCCAAGACAGCCTTTGTATTGGCTGGAGAATCAGAAGGAATGACTGAGCCCCACTGTGGAGTCTCAAGTGACTCAAATGCTCCAAACTCTAAGCATGGCTTGGCTGAAATTTCTCTTAAACATCTCTGCTCCTTCTGTATAAGGAACAGGGGCCACAGCAAGCAACCAACCTGCTTCAACTCTGCTCAACAGGAGCAGAGTGAGTATAGGAATGGGAACTACCCAGCAGTAGTAATATCAAAGAGAATGTCATCATCTTGCCTTCCTTTAAGTTAAATGGCCAATGGTATCCAGTATCTGCAAACCCATGTCATAAAGAGGTTATTTGCTATCAAACAAATTAAATGTCCATCCACTTATTTTGTATGGTTGGAAAAAAGTTAACAAGTTTTACCTTTCATTTTCTATAGAACATAAAGGAAAGACATATTCTAGGACAACTTGCAGTTCCAGTGAATGGAGGAACAGTGGGATTAACATAAAAATCTGATACTGAATCATAAGGGAAGCAAGGAGTTTGGGGAAAATTCTGTATCCAAAACACGAACATTTTCATGTGCTTTCCAGGGTTAAGTCAGCTTCTTTTGCTCCTAATTCATGCAGATTAATCAGCAGAATTTGACTCCTAAATCCTCTAGTCACCTTTGAAAATAGAACTTGAACCCTAATAATTAGACTGCCAAGCCAGAGTCAGAATAGAAAGAGTACTGTTTCTTTTTCCAGTCATATTGTAATCTGTGATTGGAATCTGGAGATGTAAAGGCAGAATAATCCTAGAAGGAGATTTCTCTGTTCTTCAACTTTTTGTTGAGTTTGTCCTCATGAATACTACCCTCCTCAAATGAAATTTTCACTGAAGATGCCACTGCATCATCAGTATGACTCCTACTAAGTAATCAGTGCTTATAAATTACTTTGAAGACATTGAGTACAATATAAATTTTAAGTATTATTAACCATCACATTTCAAAAAATTCAGTCAAAGGAAATGTGCAAGGGCACATCAGCGGCAAAAATTTAACCCGCTCCTGGAAAGGACAAAGGGAACCCAGATGAAATTCTGTCTAAATACACTGACAAAAATGTAACAATTCTGCATGACTACCACTATCTTTTAGCAATGCTTCTTCAGTATCAATTATCACTTAAATAACAGTAAGGATAGAGAGAATGTTTGAGTATATGTTATTGCTAGGATCAATAAAAATATATCAATGAAAATAGACATCATTTTCTGTCAGTAGATTAAAAAAAAAAAATCCATCATGGAAGTGAAAAAACTACTTTTTGTGATGATAGAAAGAGCTTTACACTAATATGCACTGGTCATGCCATAATGAATTTAATATTATTTTCACATTCAAAGCATAAAAACATATTAATGTACCAAACAGACTTATGATAATGTGAAAATGAATTATGTCATTCTTAAAGACAAGTCTTTCAGGTTTTGTTTTCCATCTCTAAGTGTAAATCTACTTCACAAATTCAGTATGAAATAGAAATTTCCTGCAAGGAAATTGCACGGAAACAGAAATAACCTTTTAAAAATTATTAAAGGTATGACTGAAGTGAACTAAAAGACAAGTAGAAAGTTTTAATACATGGGTATAGCTTAAGATCAGTGTGGATATGTGCTATAACAGGATGCCCACACACTGAGTTAATAGTATCAGAATGAAGTCTACAAGAGTCAGCTTTAATCAGTTCAGTCCTAGGGCTGTTAACATTGTAACTCCACTATTTTTCCTCTGTACACCACACACTCTGTGCTCCTGTAGCTGCTGCAAAAGAAATCCTATGACACTCTTCATACTGCTTGTCTGCTACCAGGAAGAATAAAAGATACTATAGTTAGAAAACTGCCCCTTCCTTCAAATTCTACTGAGGACTTGAAACTCGAAAAACTATAGGTGGACACAAAAGCCACAAAACATTTAAGCAACTGCTTGTCAGTCTCAGAGTGCAGACTAAGAAACCTACACATAGATAAAGGTCTCATTCACCATTTATTTAGGCTGGCAGTTATACACAGCTAATAATCTTAAAGGACTAACCTGATACTCATGCATGCAAGAATATAATGTGCTTCTGTTTTGCAAAATAGGAGGCCTGTTTTGCCTACCTGAGTTCTCCTACCAAACCTGTGATCATTATATTTGAGTGTCTATTCACTCAAAAACTTTTAAGTAACATTAAAAGTAAAGAAATATAAACATGAGTATTGCTTGATAAGTAAATAAAGAATTGTTAAAAAGTAAGTTTCATCTTGCTATAAAATCTCGGCATTTTGAAGCAGTTCTAACATACACTGCAAGTGCCAGATTTTTCTTGGTTTGCCCAAGTCTAGCTGCGTAGGATAATTTACCTTTCACACACAAGAGGCCTGGACTCATTGAGGATGGGCCCCAGCGACGAGCACGGCTGCCGAGGTGGCGGCGCTATGGGAATGGAGGGATCCAGGGAGCTGCCTTTGCGATGCAGGGTCTCCTGTGGCAGCGCAGAGGCCTCGCTGTCAGTGGGGCAGGAGCCAGGCTTGCTGTGAGTGCCAGCTGAAGGAAGCTCTGGCCCCACCGCACCTTGCAGGGCCAGCTCTGCCGCCGCCTGCTCCGCCTCCAGTGTGGGTGATGCCGGAGGTGACAGTCGAGGCTTGCGTTTAGTGGATGCTCCAGAAAGCAGTTTCAGCAGACCTTTTTTTTCTTTCTGTAAACCAAAAGCAGTGCCTCCTTTTAGAACAAAACTCTCCCATAAGGAGTTGAACACTTCCTTCTGATAGACGACATCATGCTCAGAGAGGACTCAGTAAATTATGGGGATGTACTAATATTAGAGAGATAATGATGAAAATTACACAAGAAAAAGAAAATCATTAACATTCTAAAGAGAAAAACAGCAAGTAATTTAGATCATAAACTGGCTAAGTCCTTTCACTTTGTTAGGTTTAAAGCTTAACTTAAAATGAAATGGCTCTGTCCCAAATGGTTGTCTAGAAAAAGGTGTGAGGAGTTAAGATTCCCACAATCGGAATCTATGAAGTAAAACATTTCATTAACACAAACGTTTCTAGAAGACAAAGAATCACTTCAAACCAAACAGGGTGAAAAGTCTGCTCTGAAAGCTGCTGTTTAGGTAAGTTTTTTTATTTATCCTCCCTCAGTAATGGAAGATCTTCATGATTTTAAAAAAATTTGCCCCGAGGGGAATGCATTGTGTTTTGCTGCTCTGCTAAAGGGGAGGATTGTAAACATTCTTTTTGCTTGTCCAGACAAGAATCCCTGAAGACTATTACCTACCCCGAAGAGAATTATTTAAGTAGCTTTTGTGTTTCTTGTATTTTTTTTTTCAAGGGGTGTGGCAGTGATCTTCTTACCAAGCCTTTGATTGAGTGAATTTAGTGCTTATGAGAGGTGCCAGATTGTAAGCCCTGGAGACAGAAATAGTATTTAACCATAGACAGAGAAAAGCATGAGCAATGTGAGATTTTTTTTGATAGCCTGGGATGTAGTGGAATTAGCGAATAAAAATTCCTCAATCCTTCTTCCAAGTCTCCAATAACTTAAGGCCATTTCAGCAAAAATCTGCTGTCTAGCAAATGTCAAAGATAAACTCAGAGAAATAAAAAGAATCCACATATATTAGCATCATTCACCTTAAACTACAAAAAAGTTTTCTCTAAGGGCACCTCAGTCTGATTTCAATGTCTATGGCTAAAGTAATTTAGAAATAAAGTTCTAGGCACATCTATTCAACAATAATTACCCCAAAGAACTAAAAGGTGGCTGACATTAGTGTAGTGTAGGTTTAAGATTAAAATCTTCATAAACTTCACTACGGAGTATATGTGGCGGAAGAGTAGTAAGGTAAAATCTAAAACATTTGAGATATTAAGATAGTAGTCACAAAGAGAAACAAATTTCCCAACTACACCACAACTGTAAAACAAAAACAATTACAAAGTTGGAAGAATTTTTCTGACAACAATAAAACATAATCACATAGCCTAGTGAACAGTGAGAATGAGTTTACACACATAGGAAATACTTCAAATAGAGGGAAAGAAAGCAGAATCACTACAGACTCTACTGTCCTACATTTTAAAAAGATGGTTATGTGCATTTTCATAGTATCTCAGTGTGCCTGCTTAATAAGAAAGGCAACATAAAGAATATTGATTTTAATTTTATTTTGTTAGATTGAAATTCTTACATTCCTGCAAGTTCATGTGGCGTTTTTATGTTGTGTTGTTAAATCTCTTAAAAGAGTATATGATGAAAACAGGAGAATTCAAGTAATGATTTTATTCTCTACCCACCTTGCCATCCTTGTCTGTTTTACTGACAGCAGCATTTCCACCAGCTGTTAAAGCATTCTCTGGAGATGCAGGAGCTCCAGGGTGAGTGTTTGCAGTTTTTCCACTGATATCTCCCTCCAAAGATGAAGCAGCAACATTAGGAGAATTCAAAGAAGCTGCTGTGCATGCCAGTGGGATGGTTGAGCGGTTCACATTCACAGCTGTGACATAAGCAGCTGTATTTGGAAGCTGGGGCTGGAGCTGCTGGGAGGCAACAGAGTGGTGGGGAATGATCACAGCTGCAGGAATAAGGCATGTGGGACTTTGTGCTTGTATGGGTGTGACTGCTGCTGTAGGTCTTTCTTGACTATGTGAGGCAACTAGAAAAAAAGAATGAAATGTGAGAGTTCATCTTTTCACAAGACACACCAAGTAAGATACAGTCACTGTGTTACAGCTAATCAGTCACATGAAGTTTTCTTCTACCTTTTAAGCTCCCATTTATATTACCATAATGACATGATACACAGCACCAAATTTATCTCACCTGAATAAAGCAGTTGCATATGCTACCCTATCTGCAGAAGAGTAACAGCACTGCAATTTCTCTGTTGTGGAGAAATCCAAGCTGCTAAGTCAAATGCTTCACATACAGACAGATGCAAAGTGAAGATTACACTTTAGTACCTAAGAGCTAGCTAAATACTTCCTGGAACTTGTTTGCTCCTTTTAATATGATATGCAGTTGTTAGGGCACATAAAAGAAAGTCAGAAGAAACACACCTTATAGAAGGTGCTAAAAACATCATTTGATTGTTTCCCTAAACTATTCACAAAATCCGTAACAGATTTCCTGGGTCATTCAAACAATAAATTACTGCTATGAGTGCTTTTTCTGAAAAGGTAAGCTGTTGTCTCTTGGGATGTTTAAATATAGAAGTAGATTTACTCATACCCCTGTGAAGTAAAAAGGACATGTACACTGGAAGCTGGAGAATTGCACAGGGCTGAGTATATTAACCTGGGTTGCAGTGCAAAGCTGCAAAGCACAGAGCTTTGCATGAACTAATTTATGTTTTCCAAGAAGTAACACTGCTATTATAGTCATACAGTCAATCATATATGCTTTGAGACCATTTCAACACCTTGGGCATCTCTGCACCACTGGGTGGTATGAAATACAGACACCTTAACTGAACCATATAAGGCAAAATGCATCACCCTAGTGCTGCACAACCTCTCTTCTTCAAATACTTTGAAATTTTCTATCTAAGAAGGGGTCATCCCTCTAGCTTGGTGCATGTACATTTCATTTGTATCCATTTTTGATTTTTCAGATACTAATTAGAGTTTCTGACTTGTTATAAGTGAAAACTGGAACCAGACCTCCAGCATTTGCTCTCTTCATTCTGCTTTCTACAAATTCCTCTGATAATTTGGTTGGATTGCAGCAACAGTGTATTAGACAAGACTGACAAAGGTCCAAAATTCAATATAACAATCCTACAGTATTATACCCAATTACAATCTCTGCAATAAGAAAAAAAATTCTTTCTTTTTTATTAGAAAGAAAAAGGCATATCACTTATATGCTATGTCTAATTTTTTGATAACCTCTTCTGCTGCAGACGACCCTTCCTAACTCTTAGTAGCATGAACATTTCAAGAAGAAGATAATGAGATCGTTGCAGGACTTTTTTTGGTCAAAAATCAATTATTAATGCTGGCTTTTGTTAATGAGATAACATCAGTTTTCTGAGAAGTAGCTGCTATTCTTCAAGATATGTCTACACTCACATGCAATTTATGTATGACAAGCATGGAAGAGCTTTCTGGTTGTTTTCTTATTGCTGATGGAATCGATAGGAAAAATGCTTCAAGTCACCCTATTTTCATACAGTTTATCCTTTAATGAAATAGGCACAATATATGCATTCTTCATAGGTCCTTCCAATCAAAGGATGCATACTCCCTCACCAAAGGTGATGTCAAGCAATGTCTCACAAAGATCATTTGAAGAATGGTCCTTGAAGCCCTGAGTTAAACTGAAGCTGCAGCCCTGCATTGGTCTGTGAAACCTCACCCAAAGAGTAACACTCAGCAAATCTGCCAGGGAAAGCTCAAGAGGATCGTGTTTCAGATGTTTATTACAAAATTCTCTCTAACATTTGAGCATAAAGCAGTCATTATTGCTTCAGTGCTCAGGTCCTTATAAGGGACAGATCCGTATTTGTGACTAAGAGCACACCTTTGCACAATACAATGTTAAGTTCTCGGTGATGAGAGTCCAGTCCCTTTGAATTTTTCATTTTGGACCTGCAAAGTTGGTGGGAAGTATGTTGTCACATCTGTCAGCTGAATGGAAGTGTAAAAGCTTATTCATCTTGACAGCAGTGCAGAGATACAGGGACAGAAAGGCCTCTGGAGCCCACAGGAGCTTTCTCCTTTGTGCTGTCACTTGCAAGCTCCTAGGCAGCTCAAAAGAAGGATTTAGATTAGAAACCACCTGTGCCTCAGAGGCAGGAAAGTACAGAGGCTTTGCTTAGTTTCTCTTACCAGTTGCCAGCAGCATCTGGTTTTTTTATTTAAAGGCAAAGAATAAAGTTGTTATAGATGACTAACACACCTGCTCTGCTTCAGATCAGACTGGAGGAAGAGGGGGCCAATTAAGCAAATAAAATAACTAAAGACACATGTACACATTCTACCTTCAAAAGCAAACCTTGACATCTGAATATGCACAGGGTATTTTAGGAGATGCATGACTCTGAGAAGTAGGCTAATCCATGGATCTTAAGACCATAAAATGAAATAACCCTTAACAGATCATTATCATCTTTTGCTTTCTCTTCTGCTCTGCAAATAAGAATCCTGTGATTAAAAAAACCCCTTTTGTCATGACTCTCAGTCAAGAGATCACAGATCCTAAATTCAAGGCTGAAAGAGGGAACATTGGGAAAGTTTGATATGGGAGTTTTTCTTTTTTCCTTTTCTTTTGAGTCATTGAAGCAACTGGAACAGATTTGGCTCCAGTTATGTGGTATTTTCTTAGCCTGGCAAATCCACAGAGGAGTGCATGGATTTGGTAAACAAAAACTCTTGAAAACACCACTATCAATCTTTTTGGATCTGCATTTAAAGAACAAGAAGGCACATTTCACTATGATGTGGCCTGCCCCAGACAGTAAATACAGAGTTACATCTTTCAGAAATATAGAAATTTTATTATATAGATCATATGGATCTTGAAGCTAATATAGTCTTAGTGTTTCAGAGTCAAAGCTGAAAAAAGTTGCATTCAAGGTTAGAGAACAAACTGGAATGCCTAAGGAGCAACCCTGAGCCAGAGACCTGAAAAGGAATGAACACTAAAGGTATTCAAAGATGTTAGAAGATAATTTAAAAGTGAATGCTAAATTAGAGCAATCCGTAGCTTTTATGCAGTTAACACACAGAAAATAAGCTATGACTCAGATGTTCTTATCACTTTTGTTACTATATGAATTTCATATGAGTGGGGAAGCTCAAAGAATGTCCCCATCCCAGATATTGCTGGAACAACAAAAAAAAGAAAAATTCCACCTGAAGTACTTGCATATAAATTCCCAATAGTGGGAGTATGTACGTACTCACAATTGCTTAGATGAGAACAATAAAAGATTTAACAATTCAGAGGATACACTGTCATTTCAGAAAACATTCAACTCTAAACAATGACATTAAAAAAGCTTTTAAAAAACCTCAACACATATTTGCATAGACCCTCACTCCAGTCACTTGTCAAGATGGACTCTACAGTTTGTCTACCACACATAACAGATTTTGGTGGGTTTTTTTTACCTGTTCTAACTGCATTTCGAGCCTGGTTGACTGTCATTTGTCCTGTCACGTGCATAAGGACCTTGGTTTGTGGACTGGTTTGGATATGTGCTGCAGAAACCACTGCTGCAGGTACTGTGCTGGAGTTCACTGCCACACCATTCCCCTGGAGCTTCTGGGATGTTCCACTAGCAGTGGAAGGGCTGACCATAGTTACCACTCGTCCTGTTTGGCCAGAAGTAGACATGGGAACTTTTGTTTGTGATGCACTTGTCACCGTCCTGCCAAAATTAAAAGCAAACCATAAAACGCAACTGAAAAAAATTAGCTAGCTACTAAAACCCATAGGTCTTCTGTTATGCAATTTTAGCATTTAATACAAGAGCAGAATAACTTTGGATTTGAAAGCAGCTGAACTATTTAGATGCTTGCATAATACTGTACCTTGTAACTGGAGCCACATAATTTCCAGGAAAAACACCAATCTTGCTTGTATGCATGGAAGTTCCCTTGAACCAGCCATCTTGGCAGCGTTCAAACACTAGGAACATTTCTCCTTTCCGCAGTTCCAGTTCATCTTCTTTCCGAGGAGTGTAGGGGTAGATAGCAATATACCTAAAAGACAGAAAAAGAGATGCAAGTGGTAAAACTAAAACGGTTGAAAACATGACTTGTGTTTTCTGGCACAGAGAGTTCAGTCAGAGATGAGAAGGCATGGCAGAAAGGGCTGTGATAATCTGTCATACTGCTACAATATTAAAGCAGAAGTTATGGTAATAATAAGGGGAAACAATGACAATTAGAAATATCCTCTGAACTGCACTTTCATGGAATGCAAAATACTTGTAATAGGACTGTCCATTTTCTTAATGAAGTTAGTGATCTTAAGTAAGTAGGTGTTTATCATCTACACATCCCAGCATATCCCACTTTTCTCTCCCTACATCTGCTTCTCGTATCTCTTACACTTTGTGACACTTCAATTTCTTTTTTATTTGGAGAGATGGGGAGAATGGAGAAGTTCTGTTAGCTGGGAGTGAAAGATCAGAACTACTTTTCAAACTGCAAAGCTGGAAGCTCCTGTGCAACTTCTGTGCAAAAGAAAAAGATGCATTACTAGCAATTGAAGTCTATGGGTAAGGTGGCTTGCAGCTAACTCACTAGGAAAGTTTAGTTCTTTTTTTGTTTTCTAAGCAACACTAAAACATAATACAGTGCATTTGGAATCATATTGAGAGTCCAGAAACATTTGCATTTTTTTTCTTTTTAAAAAAAATTTCTTAGGAAACAAAGTTAAAAAAAAAAGCTGAAGCTCCTGCAATTGCATCTTGGAATGTTCCTAGCGAAGTTTTTAAATTGGATTGCACAGTTCTCTATTATTGGAAAGTGATATTGATTTAACCACCACAGTGTTCTAATTTCTGACACATTTGAACCTAAGAAAAATGTTTGAACTATATATATAATTATTGAGCCAGGCCTATGGAAAATAGTATTCTAATAAATCCCATTTTCTCGAAAATATACTTTTCACAAGAGGCAGCCAATTAAGTAGAAAAGTAGACTATCCCCTTTTCTGAAAAAGTATGCACAGTTGCTTGCAATGCTAGTCTTTCCTACTCCCCTTGTAACCCCAAGGGCAAAAAGTGGCTTTAGAAAACATTCTTTCATTGAAATTGTCTCTTGTGCGCAGTAACAAAAGCATCACCTGCATGCTTCTCCTTTTTGCATTACATTTTTATTCCTTGCTGTCTGCCCAAGAAACTNGCAGAAGGCTTCACTGGTATGTGATTTAGCAGTGATCTACAAAGCCACATACTGAAGCTCTACGGGAAAGCAGTTGATGTGCTTTAATTGATGTTCATTAACTTCTCTTTTAGTTAATTTATTCCAAATTTCATTAGTATACTCATATAGAGCAACCCTTTGAAGATGGGATGAGAGGATGGGAGTAAATGAGATAGCAACTTGATTAACTGTGCTAGGCACGATAATCCACAAGAACCACTGTTAAAATGCCTGACACCAAGAAACAGCCCAAATCCAGAGGCACCTGCTATACAAGAAGGGCACTCTTTTGGAGTGGGAGGAAACCTGGCAGGAAGATAACAAGAGCAGAACAAAAGCAGTCCTTATTCAAACATGTCCCATTAGATGCTTCAGCATCTCCTGAATTTTATATTTTATCATTCTTATTCCCCAAGCTGCACAAAAAGAAATTTTCAAGAAGGAAGATGTTGTTAGCAGCACATGTTAATATACAAAATATTTTCACCCAAAAGGATGACGCACATTTGCTTGTATTACAAGTGTGAAGGCATAATGCTAACTAGCAGCTTTCTGCCTTCATTCCAAATTGCCACCCACTAATTAAGTGCACTGTAGAATCTTCAGTCAAATTTCAATTGCAACTGACACAAGTAGTCTGACAGTAATACGTTTAACAGTCTAAATGAAATACAGCATTTTCTGTGTTTTGGCATAAGTTATTCCATGTGCGAATAACCTTTTCATACCATACATAATGGAAAACATTGAATAAATTCACTCCAGTGAAATGACACTTTTGAGTTACACAGTATTCAGTGTTAACACAAGGATTCATTCAGCTGCAAGATAAATACTTTATATTTTTGAAGTGAGTCCTTTCTATACACAGCCAATAGCTGATTATATTTATCTAAGACATAAACAATGCTCAGTATGGAGGCTGTCTGGGGACATCACCTTTCTGCACGCTTTTGTTCAGAGTT
>VZTN01000997.1:4438-72028 GCA_013400515.1 Erpornis zantholeuca
CACTCAAAACACTAAGAACCAGGGTTATCTTCTTATGATGATACAATTTGCCATGGAAATAGAACCACTGCTCATTCTGCAGAGGTAAACAGACCCTGTCTTATGTAATAATGAAAGCAGCTGAATTTTAAAAGATTCTTCCTTCAAGGGAAGTTCTTTAATATATTCTTCTTCTATAGAAATACATTAATATAAAATTTTCCCAAGTGCCCTCTTTGCAAGTAATCTAACAATGTAATTTTATTTTATTTTATTCTCTTTTATAATAGTAGGTTTATAAGAGGTTTCAATCTATTCAGGTGATGCCTGAGGTGATACAGGAACAAGGCAGAAGTTCTGTGTAGTTCAAGGTGCAGTAATACCACCTTCAAAATCCACAAATCTGCAAACACACAACAAGTGATAGATATCATCTATCATGGTGACACACTCCATTCGTTCATTCCCATATTCAGTTTCACTTACAGCTAAACAATTTATCCTATGAGGAGGAAGAGATTTAAGATTAGTTGATTAGAAAAGAACATAAGGAAAAGCCTAATCCAATGTTCTTCCAGCTTCTACTAAAACCATAGGAAATACCAAAGTTTGATGCTACAAGGAAGTAGGTCAGGACTAGATTCTTCAGAGAATTCCTTGCTTCCAGAATTTTACTGCAGAAGAGAAATAAAGGGAGTGGTATTTTACATAGTGCCTATACTTAATAAATGTAGGCAAAACAAGAATGTGATGGTAGCAAGAACAATCAAGGATCTTTGCCATTTTATTAGTATAGAGCTTAGGAAACCTGACTTATCTTTCAATTGACAGAATCCTTCAAAGGACTTGTTTGTGTGAAGAAGAGCAACAATGCACAGAAATATTTTGAAATAAAACTTCACCATCAGTGTAATATATATTGTCTTCTCTGCTGCAAAACAAAAATATTTTAACCAGTTGAAACTTTATTGTTTAGGTCCATGGTATTCTGTGATAAAGTTCTTGTTTAAAAGATGCATTTTCCCTAACCTTTAGAAAATAATGTTTGTCTTAAATTAATTGAATTGGGGTTTTAAGGATAACATTAACCTTTTGCGTCTATGATAGAATAAGTTCCTCTCTGACCTATTAATCATCAGTCACCTGAGAAAAATTTTCAAAGGACAGTGACCTGAAATCATTGATCTCTTTCCAGCTAATAACTCCATTTCAAGGATCAGCCTGGAAAAGGAAGTAGACATTTTATAACCAATGATGGAAATTTATTTCTTATGTATTCAAAATTATGATCACAGAGAATGGCTTTACAAGCGAGCATTGGTGAGGAAAAAGGCATTTCAGAAACCAAAGTTTCTGAACTTTTGAAAAATAAGGAAGTTTTTTTACCACAGATGTAATTTCTAGATGCATTACCAGCGGTAGTGAAAATTTTGTCAACTGAAAGTTCATTAAGATGAAAGAAGTTCCATAAATGCATTGCTAAAATTTGGAATTTTTTTTTGTCTGAATATGTCCTCCATTATTTTCATGCATCAATAGTAAGGATAGTATTTTTTTTTCTCTTTTATTTTTTCTTTCCTTATCATATTTGCTTCTTTTGAGAGGAGGGACAAAACAGAATATTGAAGAGAAGAAAAAGTATTGCACCTGTCATATCTTTCAGTCAGGGATTTCTACTTTCTCCTTTCCCTGAATAAAACTCCAACAACAATTTGTCAATCAAAATAATCTTTTTTTATTAATATTATTTTTTCTCTGAAAATAAGGAAAAGTTGGTTATACCACAACTGCTTTCCTTTCAATCTTCTGTAGAAATACAATTTTCAGGATTACTACTATGTTAGAATACTTACTGATTTTAGGAATCCTATTAATTTATCATTTTGCTATAACATGTGATTCCTGTTATGTTACAAATATCCTGGTTTATGTAGTTTGTGTTGTATGAAGAGATTTGAAACATTTTCAGGTCTGAGAAGTAACTACTGATAAGTTATTTATACTTTGTAAGAAAAATAAGCTCACCGTGGGAAAAAAAGGATCCTTTCCTCCTACTTGGAAAAAAAGAGAAAGCAATACAAAGGAAAGAGGGAAACAGAAATTGAGAAAGAGAGAGAAAAAGAAAGAGAGAAAGAATGAATGAACAAATGAACAAACTCTTGTTTTGAAACATTGCTGCCTGGGCAAGAAGCTAACAGGATCCTTTATAAATATTTTTTGAACTTCGCCCTAACAGTCTTTAAACTTTCATTTGTCTATCCATCTACAGGAAAAGAACCAACAGAAGTTGCATATCTTTCACAAGACAATTTTTCACCCTACTTGTGATGAAAGAGTTTGTTATGGCTACATACTGAGATACAATGATTTCTTCAAGCATTGTTTTGCTGATATGGTAACTTAGGCACCACTGCCTCTGCAAGAACAATCCTGTTCTCCAAAGGATCCTTAAACCTCTTCTCCAAATATTTGTGAAGTTTGGCTGACTTTCACATATTTCCTTTAACCACCTGTGAATTCTCTTCATTCCTCATAGCACTATCTCTATTTTTATTATGTCCTTGCTCTATTACTTTTCAAGCCCAGCAATTTTTCATGTTCTGTCCAGAAAGACACTCATGGAAGTTCAGACAGCCCAGCCTTAGGCCAGGGCTCTGTTATCCACCTGCAGACCTTCACAGAACAAGCACTGTGCTCCCAGCAATAGACAGCTCTTGGGAAATATTCTGCCAATGTGTTCCTGTCTCATATTCTGAGCAAATGATAGAGCAAGAACAATTAAGTAAACATGTCTGAATTTTTTTAGCAGTTCCACAATCCCTCTGTTTTCCAGATCTCCTGATTTTTTCTTGTAGCTTCTCTTTTCAAATCACCCTTTCTTCTTACTTCTGGTGATTTCCCCATTACAACAATGCCTTCTTTTATTTTAAATATGGTTTCCAGAGCAAGGCTCAAAGCAGCTCACAGCAGCAGACAAAGCAAGCCACAGTGTAGACAGACTGCCACATAAGGACATAAGATGTAAAAGAAGACAGCAAGATTAAGAAGAAGTCCTCCTGCTAACTAAGGATGCCCAAGGCACATGAAGGTGCATCAACTCATCCTGATTTTTTCAGTCCCCTGACACTGCTTAAGGTGCATTATCCCTAATACCCTAACATCTGTGAAACTGCCACTGACTCCTTTCTAATTCTATCTGCATTTGCCTCCAGAGCGCTCCTACTCTCTGTTCCCAGACTATTGCAGTACTACCACCCCACACTAACTCCCTCCCTGCAACCTCTCTTACCCAAAGGTGAAGCCATTGTGATCTTAACACAAAACTAAATTTTACCAACGAAGACACACAACCATTGATCCCTGAAACAGGGATTAAACGCATATATTGTCCTGGAGGGTATTTTCACATACTAAAAATCTATGCCCCTGGCTGAGGCAGCAAAATAGCCCTGATTCAATGCATTTCATTAATTCCCTCATAACCAAATAGCTCTCTTCTTGGACCTATTCACAAGAAGTGCTACATAAGAACAAAATGTGCTGCCACTGAGAGGTTAGACAGATCATCTTCATGTATATGCAGAGAAGTTTTATGTAATATACAGTCAATAGTATGTCTCCTGTATTCTCGTTTCCTTTTTCTTTTGAATTATATGATTAATTATAGAAATGGACAATTCAAGGTTCAGTAATATAAGACTTTAAAAGTGACTGCCTGCAACAGTTTCTTATTTGTGTGGGGCATAATATTGAAAACCAATAATCCATGTTGATGGTATCTCGCCTTTGAAGTTCCCCAACAGATTGAAAAGAGTAATTCTACTGCTGGCCACTTTGCAGTGACAGCTGGGTGAAGTCATTGTAACCACTGGAGATAACTTTCCATATGGCAAGAATTCCTAACATTATTTGGTAATCACCAGTGTATGCTCATTAAGACCCAGAGCAGCATTACCTTATTGAATATGATTGTCTACTTTGAAATTCTTTTCTATTGAATTTATTTGCAGTATGTTATTCATTAAAAGTGCCCAAGTCCTACCTACTGGATTCAGACAAAGATTTTGGTTATCAAAAAGGGAATATTTATGTATATTCCCCACTACCCCCTGTCCTGCTTCTCCATTCTCTTTCACAAATAAGATGGGAAAAAAAATTGGATGCAAATAAATTTAATTTTTCAGTCAAACTCATCTTCAGCCAATAGCCAAAGAGTCTTTCCACAATTTCTGTTTCTTTCTGCTTCATTGAAGCTTTCCAGTGGCTTTCCAGGATTACCAGAGGCAAATTTACCAACAGAAATTCCACACTTTCCACCTTCTTTCAGCCACTTTCCCAGGATGATACCTATATTTAGAGTCCTAGATTTCAATTTTTGAATGTTTTATAACAAGAGGTGATTGAAGAGATAGGAATATCTATCTCTAAAGACATTATAATATTTAATCAGGATGTGGCTTCTTGTCACTGTTTGCTACTGTCAAACTAGGTTATAATACGAATAACATCATCCATTCAAAACACTGTAACTTTCTGATAAAAAATTCAGAAGCGAGATGTCAATGTTTTGGAAATGTAAGTGAAAATTGACAGATTTAATAGCTACAATCTCTTTCACAGAAACTCAAAATATTGGAAGGGATCCTCAAGGATCAGTGAGTTCAGCTCCTGGCTCTGCACAGTACCATACCCCACATCATGTGTTCCAGAGTATTGTCCAAAAATTTCTTGAACTCTGTTAGTCTTGATGCTGTGACTACTTTCCTGGGAAAACTGTTCCAGTTCCCAGTCACCCTCTGGGGAAAGAACCTTTGCCTAATATCCAAGCTAAACCTCTCCTGACACAACTTCAGGCCGTTCCCTTGAGTCCTGTCATTGGTCACCTCAGAGCAGAGATCAGTGCCTGCCCCTCTGCTTCCCCTCACAAGGAAGTTGTAACTGCAATGAGATCTCCCCTCAGTCTTCTCTTCTCCAAGCTGAACAGACCAAGTGCCCTCAGCCACTCCTCACACGTCTTCCCCTCAAGGCCCTTCACCATCTTTGTTGTCCTCCTTTGGACACTCTCTAACAGTTTAATGTCTTCCTTATACTGTGGTGTGGTGCTGCTTCCTCAGTGGATTTTTGAGAGAACTCGGCAAAAGGCTTGAGAAGGGAAAGTTCCTTTTTAACTTGTCTTCAATTGTAATATTTAACTCCATTTCTAAAAGGGAACTTCTGTAAGTTCCCAGGAGAAGAATGTAAATAATGGGAGATATTTTGGCACGGTGCTTTCCTTGACCAATGAAATAGCTTTGTCTTTTTTTGTTTCCATTCTTGGTGAGACTTTGCTGCAGAGACAGAGATACAGTCAGACACACAGATGACCTCTCCAGCTAGCATGTCTGGATGGAGAAATATTTGATCTGTTCTTGATGTTAACAAATAACCCTTCTGAAAAATCCTGTGAACATGGAGTCATTTATAGACTCCCCCTAGAAACAGGGCAACATCATATCAGCACTGTGGCACCCAGAGCTGCCCCCAGCACTGGAGGTGAGGCTGCCCCAGTGCAGAGCAGAGCAGGACAATCCCCTCCCTTGCCTGGCTGGTGATGCTGTGCCTGATGCACCCCAGGACACGCTTGGCCCTCCTGGCTGCCAGAGCACTGCTGTTTCATGCCCAACTTACCATGGACCAGGACCCCCAAGTCCCTTTCCTGGCACTGCTCTTCAGCATCTCGTTCCCCAGACTGTACATCCAGGATTGCCCCATCCCAGGTGTGGAATCTGGCACTTTCCCTTGTTAAAATTCATACAGTTAGTGATGGCCTATCTCTCTAATTTGTAAATTCCCTGCAAGGCCTCTCTGCCTTCGAGGGAGTCAACAGTTCCTCCCAGTTTTGTATTGTCTGTGAACTTATTTATATCCATCCAGTCCTGTGTCAAGATCATTTACGAAGGTGTTGAGGAGCATAGGGTTGAGGGTGGAGCCCTGCAGAACACCTCTAGTGACAGGTCACCAGTCTGATGTCACCCTTCACTGTAGCCCTTTGTGTCTGACCCATCAGCCAGTTGCTCACTCATCCCATGATGTGTTTGTCAGGCATCTGGAAGAACGAGACAGTTTTTCCAGAAGGATCCTGTGAGAGACATTATCAAAAGCTTTACTGAAATCCAAAAAGGTTACATCAACTGGCTTCCTTTGATCAAGTATCTGGGTTATCGTGTCATAAAAGTAAATGAGGTTTGATAAGCAGGACTTTCCTGTCATTAATCCATGCTGGCTATGACCAATGACTACATTGTTTTTCAGGTGTTTTCCACTGCCTCCCAGAACAACCTTTTCCATGATTTTACCAGGCACTGAAGTGAGATTGACAGGCTTGTAGTTTCCAGAGTCCTCCTTCTTGCTCTTCTTGAAAATCAGGATGTTTGTCAGCTTCCAGTCAGCTGTGGCCTCTCTGGAATCCCAAGATGGCTTAAAATCATTGAGAGAGGTTTTGTGATGACATCAGACAGCTCTTTGAGGGTTATTGGATTAATTCCATAAGTCCCCATACATTTTTAGGGATCCAGTTGGAGCAGCAGATCCCCCACAATTCCAGAGTCAGTTGAGGGTTGATCATTTTCGTAGTCATGGTCCTCCAGCTTAGGGCACTGAGACTCTTTTGGTCTGTCATCCATGTTCAAGACAGGCAATAAATATGTGTTGGAAACTTCTGCCTTGTCTCTTTCAAAATAATTAGAATTTTTTATTATGATTGGATTCCTGATGTTTCAGAAATATAAAAGACCATTGAATATTAATTGGCAAATGGTTTTTAGAGATTGGGAATAAAACACTTTTTACTATATAGTATCTAGAAATTTTAATATTACGTTGTCAAATATGGAAATTTCACCAGTCCTACAATCTTCAACCAAATCCTTCTTCTTCTGTCCCTAATAAAAGAATAAAAACCTGTATGAAAATAATTTCTTCTTTTCATGAGGGCTCACAGAAAAGAACAAAGGCCAAAAGTTTCCTTTTCAAATTACATTCGACACACTGTAGAAAGTCTTTGAACACAACTGACTTAATTAGCATATATCTAATCTCATTCTATGCCACATTCTGTACTTAGAATCACAAGTTTATCAGTTTCTCATTTCACTAAGAGTACAATGTTTCATATGTTAAGGAAACTGAAATATACATAAATATTCTGTTTTATAAAAAATATTTATGGAGCAAAAGTAATATCTTCTATTTCAGCCTTTTTGCTCTGCATTAATCAAACACCCATGGGTTCTTTTTACTGGAGCTGACATTATTATTCTTAGAACTGTAGAAAGTCTTTGGTTGGAGTGATCTTTGAAGGTCACCTAATCCGACCTCCTGCTCAAACCAGGGTAAATGTCAAAGCTCAGCTCAAGCTTTCATGTGGTTGAGTTCTAAAAGTCTCCAGGGCTGTGTAGGTCCACAGCCTTACTGGGAAACCTATTTTCAAGAGTAAAAGTTTATTTCTGCAATTTTCCTATCTACATGTTCAGAATTTACAAGCTAACTGTTAATATTTGTTCTTGTTAGTAAAAACTGTAAAAAAAAACTGTGGCAATTTTTAAGTATAAAGGCTGGCAGTCCACTTAAACAGATTAGACATCTTTTAAGAATGACAATTATGTGATATTTGCAATGCTAGTGGAAAGAAACAGACATTTCTGAGATTCAGCTGGTCTGATCTTAAAGTGCCAATCTCAGACCAGTCAGGTACTTCTAAAAGATTCCAACAGTGCCTATTTTTACCTCTGGTTATAACAAAAAGACAGAAAATTACTTGCTTAGAGATATGGAGACATTCTAGTGTCATGTTATTCATCACAAATCTTAATCTTGGTCCTTCAGGGTATTTTATAGAGGGGTCAGTATACCAAGTTTTACTTAATCCTTAAAATCAGTTAGCCAGTGAAAGCTCATTTTGAACCTCAAAGTATGCTCAGCACTTAGGTATTGGCTTCCAGTATCATCAGAGGATCTCTTTAAGCTTTGTCATAATTCACTGATGTTTAAGTCTGCAAACCGATTTTTATTTTAATCCTTTAAATGTGTTTGAATTGGACTATATCCAGTAGGTGAATAGATCACTGAATGCAACAAAGAAAAGGGTCACGTTGATTTCAGTTAGAGCTTGTGGAGAAGAAGATTATCACATCCAAAGGAATTATATATGATATTGATTAAAAATTAGAATACATGTTTTCTTTTAATTNACCAATGACTACATTGTTTTTCAGGTGTTTTCCACTGCCTCCCAGAACAACCTTTTCCATGATTTTACCAGGCACTGAAGTGAGATTGACAGGCTTGTAGTTTCCAGAGTCCTCCTTCTTGCTCTTCTTGAAAATCAGGATGTTTGTCAGCTTCCAGTCAGCTGTGGCCTCTCTGGAATCCCAAGATGGCTTAAAATCATTGAGAGAGGTTTTGTGATGACATCAGACAGCTCTTTGAGGGTTATTGGATTAATTCCATAAGTCCCCATACATTTTTAGGGATCCAGTTGGAGCAGCAGATCCCCCACAATTCCAGAGTCAGTTGAGGGTTGATCATTTTCGTAGTCATGGTCCTCCAGCTTAGGGCACTGAGACTCTTTTGGTCTGTCATCCATGTTCAAGACAGGCAATAAATATGTGTTGGAAACTTCTGCCTTGTCTCTTTCAAAATAATTAGAATTTTTTATTATGATTGGATTCCTGATGTTTCAGAAATATAAAAGACCATTGAATATTAATTGGCAAATGGTTTTTAGAGATTGGGAATAAAACACTTTTTACTATATAGTATCTAGAAATTTTAATATTACGTTGTCAAATATGGAAATTTCACCAGTCCTACAATCTTCAACCAAATCCTTCTTCTTCTGTCCCTAATAAAAGAATAAAAACCTGTATGAAAATAATTTCTTCTTTTCATGAGGGCTCACAGAAAAGAACAAAGGCCAAAAGTTTCCTTTTCAAATTACATTCGACACACTGTAGAAAGTCTTTGAACACAACTGACTTAATTAGCATATATCTAATCTCATTCTATGCCACATTCTGTACTTAGAATCACAAGTTTATCAGTTTCTCATTTCACTAAGAGTACAATGTTTCATATGTTAAGGAAACTGAAATATACATAAATATTCTGTTTTATAAAAAATATTTATGGAGCAAAAGTAATATCTTCTATTTCAGCCTTTTTGCTCTGCATTAATCAAACACCCATGGGTTCTTTTTACTGGAGCTGACATTATTATTCTTAGAACTGTAGAAAGTCTTTGGTTGGAGTGATCTTTGAAGGTCACCTAATCCGACCTCCTGCTCAAACCAGGGTAAATGTCAAAGCTCAGCTCAAGCTTTCATGTGGTTGAGTTCTAAAAGTCTCCAGGGCTGTGTAGGTCCACAGCCTTACTGGGAAACCTATTTTCAAGAGTAAAAGTTTATTTCTGCAATTTTCCTATCTACATGTTCAGAATTTACAAGCTAACTGTTAATATTTGTTCTTGTTAGTAAAAACTGTAAAAAAAAACTGTGGCAATTTTTAAGTATAAAGGCTGGCAGTCCACTTAAACAGATTAGACATCTTTTAAGAATGACAATTATGTGATATTTGCAATGCTAGTGGAAAGAAACAGACATTTCTGAGATTCAGCTGGTCTGATCTTAAAGTGCCAATCTCAGACCAGTCAGGTACTTCTAAAAGATTCCAACAGTGCCTATTTTTACCTCTGGTTATAACAAAAAGACAGAAAATTACTTGCTTAGAGATATGGAGACATTCTAGTGTCATGTTATTCATCACAAATCTTAATCTTGGTCCTTCAGGGTATTTTATAGAGGGGTCAGTATACCAAGTTTTACTTAATCCTTAAAATCAGTTAGCCAGTGAAAGCTCATTTTGAACCTCAAAGTATGCTCAGCACTTAGGTATTGGCTTCCAGTATCATCAGAGGATCTCTTTAAGCTTTGTCATAATTCACTGATGTTTAAGTCTGCAAACCGATTTTTATTTTAATCCTTTAAATGTGTTTGAATTGGACTATATCCAGTAGGTGAATAGATCACTGAATGCAACAAAGAAAAGGGTCACGTTGATTTCAGTTAGAGCTTGTGGAGAAGAAGATTATCACATCCAAAGGAATTATATATGATATTGATTAAAAATTAGAATACATGTTTTCTTTTAATTAGGAGGTTTTTATTCATATATCGTTGAAATTTATTAAAGATGTAGACTAGACCTAGACTTTTTAAACTCTACTATTAAGCATGAATTACCAATTGAAAAAAATGTGTAAGAAAATGGCTGGGGTAAAGCCAGCTAACCAACTACCTATTGCTTACCTAGAGCTGTGAAATAGTCTCTGAAAACCAAGCACTTTTCAATCCTCTGCCTTGTTCTAATTAGCTCTGCTCTGCTTTTGGCAAGGTTATATGCCATAGGCTGTCTTTATTCAGAGCAGTCACTGTTAGAGGGGAAAGGGAGACACCCATCACACAATGCAAGCTAATCAGAGACATCCAATTTGTACCTATGATCTGCATAGAATTTATTCTGGAAAAACAAAATTTATGATGTTTTCTACATTTATTTCATCCTAATCCTTATGTTTGCACTGACTCAAAAAGTAACCCCTTTCTTTGCTCTTTTTTTTCTTTCCTGCAAAGCTTTACAGCTTTAATAACTCTATCTTTTCTTGTTATCAAAACAGGAATTGAACATATGCAAATGCAGAAGATATATGCTGCCATCTGTACAGTACTACATCAGTGGTTTATGTTACAGTCATAAATTTCTGTTAGAAATCTAGTATCATTTTCAATAAGGAGGTTTAGGTATATACACATACAGTGATCAAGATCAGTGAAAGACAAAACCCAACTGAAGAGGAAAAAAAATTATTATTTCTTTCCTTCTCTTTCTTTTGGGATATTGCTTCAAGGTCCTCTGGCTCAAAAGCCTATTTTCTCTGGTTTTTTTTTCTGTAATGACATTCTTTATTTACTGGCACAGATCTTGACTCCTTTTAAAGAACATTGGTACCTTAGCAGGAGTCAACTCAGGTAACCAGGGAGCACATCTTTACTTCATGTTTCATGAATTCATCAGTTGAAATCACAATTCCATTGAAAAGAAAGCAAGAAACTTTGGAGATCATCAGGCAAGTGTGGGAAAACAGACCACATGAACTGAACAAAACCTCCACACAGTAGATTTTGGTTACATCTCAGAGAACTCACATCCTCAGTTTTATGTTTCTCTTTTTACCCATGCCCAATAATTGAATAACCAACATGGGTAATCACAAGAAAAGTTAGTCTTTTACTACTCTTGTCAGTTTTTCCTTCTCATTCTATGTCTAAAATGTGTAGTTGAGGGAATATAAAAACCACTAATGCTGTATGAAACAGGTACCATTTCTTGTTCTTTCTAGGATTCTCATGGTTAGGAGTGGCATTCTTCAATTTAATGTTCCCACTGAAACCACTCCAAAACACAGGCTGTTTGCTCACCATCCCTTTCCCTCTGCCTCTCCCTCTGCAGAGGGATGTAAAGGGAAATTGGAGGCACAGAAGGTAATGATCAGAGGTGGAGATGAGAACGATTTCTGGGAAAGAGCAATGAGATAAGAAAATGAACTTAGTAGCAGCAATAATATTAATAACAAAAATGTTTAAGAGATGTAAGTGATTCATATGCAAATATTCACCATTACCTGAGCATCCCATGCTACCTCAACGTGGAAAATACTTCTTACCACTGCCCCTGGCAATGACATGAGGTAGTATAGGACAATCTCTGGATTCCAGCCATGCCTCCTCCTGGCCATGGCAAAAATTAACCCCGTGCTGGCCAAAACCAGGACAAGGACTAAGTGTATTTCTTGAGTGCATGAAAAGAAAGTTTTATAAATGTTAACATATTCTTAAAGAGAAAAAAAAAAAGTTTACTGTGACATATAATAGATGAGTTCTCAAGGCCAGGCATGGATAATTTCCACATTAAGAGAGGGGTTATAAATTGCAAATTATCAAGACAAGAGAATCCTGCTGTAGTGTGATTCCACCAATATGACAGGAACATAAGCAATATAAAATCATGCAGATAAGAACTGTGCTCAAAGCAAAACAGCATGCAATACCACAAGGGTCTGTAGCCAGCCAGGATAGCTCTTCATACGAGTCAATGGCAAAGAGGCAGGACGGGCCTTTGTATGGGTTCCACAGAGATGTTTATTTCAGCCGCAGGGGCGGACGATTCCAGGGACAGACCAAGCACCACAGGATGGTCCAGGGTTAAGTATGGGGTGGTGGGGCAGAGAGAGCATCAGAGACCAATCATTTGGGGGCAGAGGGCAGTGCACAGGTGGGGTTAGGGTATGGGAACCAGTGGGGGAACAGGGAGGGAGTGACTGATGGACAAAGGACAGAGGGAAAACAGAACTGGGGTACATTAGCATAACCGAACAGGGCATCCTGTGGGAGAAGCCTCTTTCTGTCACTCTAACCTGGGGCATGTTCCTAGGGTCCCCTCCTCCCAGGGGCCCTCCCACAACGGTCTTTCATTTTCTTTCCAATACCAGAATATAGACTGACTCTCAATCCCAACAAAGTGAAAATCTCATATTAACTAATATCCCTTTTCCATATTCCGGAGAATATTCAAGCAATGGAAAAATTCAGAAAAATGTGTATTTTATATAGAACAGATTTTCAAAATAACTTCTCTAACTTTATTACCAAATTACCCTTCATCAAGGAATAGTCTGATGGGATAAACTACTTTTATCAGTACTTCAAGTTGCTGGCTAGTTTTACTGCTAACTGTGTTTCCTATTAATGGATATTTTTTCTCAGGTTGTGTTCTGAATTTTTTCCTCACCTGGAGGAACATAGTTTGCATAGTAATATACTTTATTTATTCAATGGCATTTGAGCAAGGTACTTCTTTGAAGAAAAGAAATACTAAGCAGCATGTAACTTTAATTCTGTGTCAGGCTTTATATGTGTTTGTACAACACATTGATTCTCTAAATATATAGATATGAAACCACAAATAGACTTTCCATCCAAAATGACATTTCAAAACCCACCATTTTTGTGCATGTGATTTGTATCACAATACACAAAATAGGTTTATAATAACTACTAATTAATGCAATAAAGAAAGGTAATATTAAACTTTAAAAAAAACCCATTAATTTAGAAGGCTCTATTAAAAAAATAAAACAGAAAGAGATAAAATATGTTTCCTGGGATTTTTCCATCTTCACTTGTAGTTTTTATACACAATAGATTTCACTGTGTTTTATTTTATTGGCTATAAGTCTATGAATATATGGTAACATGTTTATAACCACTGTATTTATTGGAAACAGGATGTCTTATCTCAGATTTTTTTAAACTACTGTTTCTAGCCTATTTATACCTCTGTCAGTATGTTCTTTTAAAATATTGGCTATTTCTTTATTTTGAATAATACTTACACTAGTATTTTTATGGCTTTTTCAAAGGCTGGTCTTTCCTCCACTGAATTCTTCAATTATTTCAGTACTATTGTGTCATGTAAGATATGCATAGGTAATGTTCATTATCTCCATTTATATCACCTTCATTACAGACTGTGATCTGAAATCAGTTCTGAAGAGTAAAAGAATAAGATAATTTGTATATTGTGTTACCTAAAGGAGACAGATGTTTAATTTAAATTATAGAAATTATACTCTACATGTATATGAAGTAATAGTATATTAGGCAGACTTCATGTTGCACAACTTCTTTTCAATGAGGTCTGTAAATGGAGGAATAATTCTAATATAATTTACTAACTATATTTTAAATGATATCATGAGACTTTTCCTATCCCAGATGTGTGAAAATGGAGGAGAATGATAACATTTATTTATAAAAAACACCAAATTTATATCAGTATTTTTGCAACATTTTGTCATTAATGTATTTTTATGGTAATTTCTGTCAAAATATTATACATTATTTTTTATCTAAAGCTTGGCTTCTAAAATGTATAATCAAATTCAGTTCAACTGCATCATGAGAAAATGTCTTATTATTCTTGCAGTTAGGGAATATAAGTGAGTTGTGAATATATATATATAAATTTGATATTTTCATCTTTATTTTACAGTTACAATATAATATGTTGAGTAAGCACTATTATTTGTGTATTTTAATAATAAATTCTTTGGGAATTTGTTATAACACAATAAGTGATGCATTTTATGGTTATGCAGCAGCAGATTTTATGATAATGTCCAAGTATGAAAAATACATGAACGTTAAATTTTTTAATGAAACTTTAACTTGAACCAAATTTTACTTCAGTGCAAGATATTCTTTTAATAAACAGCTTTCAAACAAAGGGGTACCAGGGACCAATTTTTTTCATTCAGGTAAAAATAATAAAACAAAGTTCTATATAGTTTTGAAGTTCTGCTTACTAATAAATTGGACATAACTTGTCATCACAGAGTAATCATATTTTTCCATGGTTTTTTTCCTCAGCCAGGAAGGATATTTTTTCATCATACAGAGAAAGTAGCATTTGTCTTCTGAGACCCGCCGGATGCTGGTCATGTAAGAGAGATGTTCTGTAGGGCTCCGTGAATGGGTTAAACACGAAAATATTGAATATTACCACACCTTATATCAAATATTACCACACCTTGAGGGAAAAAGTTTCTGTACAGCTGAAATCAATATACAGAAGGGCAGGGCTGTGGGGATGTGTGGTGCTTTTGGGGCAGGGCCTAGGGGCTCCTGGGGGGTGATGTGGAGTCCTGGGCCCTGGGCAGGGTGGGGAGACTTCTGGGGGTCTGGGAAAGAACATTTAGACATGTTGGTGCCCTCAGGAACATGACAGTTTCATAGTGCTTGCACAGCCTTCAATAATGAATTAGATAGGATGTTTAACATGTGTATACTCAGTGTTTTTAAAGTAGGAAACAGACAGTGAACGCTTCAAAACATTCATTACTTCAGGTCCTCAAGCCTTTGGAGAAGCACAGGTTTATCAGAAAGGAAAGGCTTCAGTTCCATTACTGGGCACTTACATTCTATTGTCTACAAGTGAACTTGACACCTAGGCTGCAATAATAGTCTCTAGTCAATGGAGTCAGCGGGATGGCAAAGCTAGTCAGCTTAAGCCAAAGCAGGCATCTCGACTTGGTCATCTACATGTTTTTAGATTCNTCCAAAGCAGGCATCTCGACTTTGTCATACTCTGGCTACAAGAATCTAAAAACATGTAGATGACCGAGACACTTAAATTCATTCCTCTCTCAAAATAAATGATAAAGCCCTAAGATGAATCAAGGTTTCCATACAAATAAAAACCCAGTCTGAGTATTCACAAAAGTGCAAAAGTTATTTTCTAAGCAAGATATACTGTATATATAATTGCTCAAACATACATGAAAACCCACCATTAAAGATTCTAGACGAATCTTTAATTTTTCAGTAGATAAAGGATAACAGAAAATGATATAGCAATTTAGAAGGCAAGGAGGAAAAGTGTGTGGTTAATGCCATGCATAATGACAGCATAATTAATTGGGACAAATGTTAGCCCTTAATGAAAATATCTCATATATAAAATGCCAGTTTTCTATGGATGAGGCTTGAATAGTGTCACAACCATTTCAGTAAGATAAACTAGTAATTTGTTTTCAGTTTAATTAGTACTTCATGTATACAAGATGTTGTTAGTCAGCAGTGAGCTTGATAGTAATTAATTAACCACTCTGTTGAAATTTTCAAAAAAAAAAATAGAAAAAGAGAGCAAAAAGTACCATGCCAGTAAATAATTCCCTCTTTTAGAGTACCCCAAATTAAATTTACTTGATCTTTTACTTGGTCACTACTCTAGCTCCATAATGAATGCTGACAGCAAATTTAGCAGAAGAACGTTATATGTAAAATATTATAATACACATAAATACTCTTACAGTAAGAGAATGTTCAATCAATTAACAGTATCAGGTGTGAAAGCATATTAAAGATCTAAACCTTCACTACCTTCACTAAATCACATCTTGATATCCCTACTCAATTCTGCAGACTACTGCCTAGAACTCTTAGAGGCCAATCCACAAAGATTTTGTAATAATCAAATTTAAATTTCAGGGCCAACAGTACATTAATTCTGCTCATCTCTTCTGAGTATGTTTTAGAAAAAAAAAAATTGTCCACAGCTGGGGTGATGGGTTAGGTACAGAAAAGCAGGTGGAAAGCTTTAACAGTGAAAATATTTTTCCATCAGAGTCAGTCCCACTGTAGGCAGCTGTGCTAAGGAGGCAGTGGAAGTGAAGAGCTCTGTGTGGATACATTCACTGCCAAGAATATCCTTCTTGAAAAGGACCTCCTTTTTGTAAAATAGATATATTTAGCTGAATTCTGAATTGGACTTTCTTTTTGTGGCTTCAGTGGCTACAGGGAATCCATTGTGGTCAATATTAAAGAATTGGTAAAATGAAGGGTGATCTGAAGCTCCCAGTAAAGCTACATCTTCTCTGGTAACTAGGTCAGTATGATTTATTATTTATTCTGTGAATAAAGTATGAGATATATATACAAGGTAAATATTAATCTTTGATCACATGAACAGTTCCTGTAAAAATAATACAGTAAAAAAAACCAATTCTGGTAGAAATGCTAGAATATAAGCTTCATTGCTCGCTTTGATAAAGCAGTTATATAGTACAAACATTTCATAATGTACTGAAATCCCATAAATCAATTCAAAATTAGTTTACAGTCATGTTGATAAATCTCATCTTATCATTATACCTTGAAGGTGATTTAACAAGTATTTCACAGTGTAAAATTTATACCATGTTAGGGAGAGATAAGAAAAGAAGTGTTCCAAACCAATAATCATTGTCACATTCATTTATGAATTCTCCTGTGTTAAGGGTTTGAATCAAGTTTTAAATAAAGCTTTTCGATACAGCTACGTGTAATGATAATTCTATTGTGTGTGTAAACACTGAAATCGCTTGAGTTAGGTATAATTTCAATGTACTATGTCCTTTTGTTGTTTATATAACAAGTTTTTCCAAAGACTGGGAACAGAACAACCGTCAGTGTAAGTATGAATACTCCCAAAGAGGGTTGTTTGTTTATTTTTCTTTTGGCTTTTACTGCCTGTGAAAATCTCAAGCAATGGAAACCCATGTGCAGGCAGACATTTAAATTGTTTTCTGGAATTGTCCATACTGGAGAATATTGCTGATAATTTTCTCCAATTAACCAGTTTCTTGTTTCTTTTAATTAAAAAAGAATTGCCTAACATATATATATTCTAACATATATACATATTTATAACTGGGTTAATTAAATTTAAGAAGCATAATGTGTGCTCATTCACAGTGGATACATGGGTAAGTAGATTCCTGATATTATGTGTACTCATGGCTTTTCTAACATCTAAAAATAAATTTTATGATATAATGAATGATATAATTACATTCCAGAGCTACCCACAGAAACTAGCTCTCTTTCTTTCACTGAAGGGGATTGATGGTTTTGTCACAATTGGAAGTTACAGCTAATTGACTCAAGGGAGGCATTTATTTCACCATCTGTAAGGGGATATCCGATATTCTTTATGCCTTATGATAGATGTAAATATTGCACCATGAGATGCAGTGCAGGGACTTCTAGACTCGGACACCTGAACCACATGGCAGTCCAGTGCTAATGTGGAAATGAACCCTACTAGTAGTTACCTAGCATTTCTGCGTGGTTCTTCATTCATTTAGTGCAAAGAAGGTGACCTTGTGTCGACTGCTGCTTCACCAAGAACACCAGTACTGCCATCGCTAGAAGCAGACCAGTGGTTAAAATTGTGCTAACTTTTCTGAATGCTAAATGCATGCTGCTTTAGCCTTCGTCAGTCAAGTTGCTAGAATATTGGCCTGTGTGAACTAGAGTTTGGTACCTCTTGTTATGATACACAGTTTAAGTGTGAGATAGCAGTGCAAGTCTTGAAAATATGGGCACGAGTTGGGGAAAAAAGCACTACTTGCCAGTCGGTCACTGAAGGGATGATTCTTGACAGCTGTGAAAGGACCGTTTCAAGAGTTACAAAGAAATAAATACTAGAAAAGTGAAAAAAACTACAAATGAGCAGCAGCATAAGAGTGGCCCAGAATGAAGTTACATGCAGCCCAGCCTGCCTAGAAAGTTGAGATGTCTGGCAGAAGGGAGAGGAGTGGGAGGTTGCCACCATGGGAGCTGTGGGTGCAAAAGCACTACAGGATGGTGGGAGCCAGGCATGTGCTCTCAGGTTGCCTGCTAGGTGGGGGCTCCAGCTTTCCCTTCCTCCTTCCCCTCATCTGTTTCCAGAGCGCCCTTGGGGGACTTGGGACCTGCCTGATGGTTGTTCCAGGCTCCTTCTGATGCTGCAGTTGAACATGTGGGCGTGCCCAAGTGCATCTTTTTCCTCACAAATCCTGCAGGTTTTTCAACCCCGCTGAGTAGTTACGATTTTGGACAACGACGTTACACTTCAAGATACAGAAAACAATCTTCACTACAGCCTGTATTGCAGACAGCAGAACTGAAGCACCTCACTAGTTGGTACATTCCAAAAATTTCATTAAAATATTAAAAGTAGTTGTCGGAGTCCAGGGAAGCCTGAAAACTTCTCCTGCTCCTCTGGTGGTTTCTTTATGTCCCCAGAGCTCCTCAAAAGTGGCCTAGCCAGTGACCTAGGCTTTTGGAGAAGCTCCCTCCACTTTTGGGAGAACCTGAATGCACCAGAGAGGTGAAGAGATTTTTGTTTAGTGTACCACAGAGAGTTTAGTTGTAGTTTTAGGATCTTGCTCTATGTATTACATAGGGACAAGATGGAGATTTTTAGGTGTGGTTTTTCCTTCTTTCTTCTTCTTCTCTCTCCTCATTCTCTTCCTCTCTTCTCTTACACCAGTTCCTGTGCTGTGTTGGTTGGTGGAAAAAAGTTAGCATTGAAAAGACATATCAATAAGATGAGGGTTTACTGGTGTTGAAAAGAAAATAAGATACGTATTGTTTCTTGAATGGTTGTTAGTAAGATATAAAAGTAGCCGCTGATCTGCAGCCATTGCCCTTTCTGCCCTGGTGTTCTTGGAGGATGCTGTCTCTCCCTCCGAGGTTTTAATAAGACAAATAAACAACTCTGAAACAGCAGAAGATCTCTTGCTGCGTTTTTTCCGACATGACGAACCAAAGGAAGAAAAGCCCCAGGGCAGAGGACAGGGGGCCCAGACCTTCGACAAGTAATTTATTCTAAAAATTCATATATAGGCCAGAAAAAAATGGGTTACTCATAATAATGAGTTCCTCTGGAACTCTTAAATGGTGCATTTCTTAGAACCATGAACATCTGATTCAGGAATTGATCAGTGGTTTGCTCCTGCGTTATATTTAAATATAAGCACATAGACCTATGTTCTGTGTTATATTTTAATAAGGTCAAGTCATACATTATGATAAAATATCATAATGTATTAGATACTCTTGGGAGTATCTAATATGTATGTATTAGACAGATAAATATGAGGGAATCCATGGCTGATCTTCCATTTCAGTTGACTTTCATGTCAGTTGATGAAACTTAATGCAAAATTTAATTAATTACCATTCACTTTAATTAAATACCACATTAAAATAAATTTCTTGCTTTATTGTAATTTCCTAAACTTTTTAAAAAAAATTTATATGTTTAGAGGACGAGATTATCACTAATATTGGAAAATTAATCAATGCAACAGGAAAACGTTTCAAGTATTTCCCTTCACTAAAACTATCTTCAAAACTAAAAGCACTAGAGAGAAAGAAAAGAAAAAAAAAAGTCACTTGCAGTCAATTGGCAAGAATAGATATATCAGAGCTGTATCTGATTTGCAAAGATAAGATTAGTTTATGTGGTGTTAAATAAGTAGCAAATACATATACAATTAATTTCCTCCTATTGCTACCATTTTAGAGACCTAGATTATTATTGAGTGTGTAAACCTATTTCTATATGAGAAAAAATTCTCTCTAGACCTATGGCAGCTTTGATCAGGAACAAATGAGTTTAACACAGAAGTTTGCTCAACTTTTTTCTCTTTATTTAACAGTATTTTAGCAGGAAAAATAAGTCTTAAACCTCCTTTAATTTCTTACTTGTAAATGCACTTTATATTTGTCCAAGATCCTGTATCTGGTTTCTCCTTCCATTATTACCCAAGCATTTAGAAGAATATGAAGTCAGTTTTTCACTGTAGAAGGTCATAAATGAAATGGAATGCAGCAATGCTGACAACAAACACTTTGCAGATCTATCTGAGGCCATTTAAAGGCTCTATACTTTTGGATGAAGGATTACCTATTAAATCTGAAAGAGGTTGCAACCTGAATAAACACCATCTAGCAGGGTTAGTGATCCTTATTGTCACGCAGCAGACGGAACAAGAATGTTCTGGGTTGACTGGTGAAGCATCATCACGTCTAAATCATACTAAAGAGATTAGAAGGTGCTGAGGTGAAATGGCATTAACAGAAACAGCAATTTTCAAGAGATTTGTTCAGGAAGGATATGGTTAAAAATAAAAAGGATGATTAATTCTTTTCATATAAATAAAAACATCATCTACACTCTCCTAGAGCAGGGGCAAAAGCAACATGATAAATATAACTCAAAGCAACTCACTGGGTGCATCTGTAGGCACGTGACTGTAAAAGACTAGTTCACATGATCCTCCCAAGTCATTTCAGTGGAGTAACATTAAAAAAAGCATTAAAGGATTTTGTGTTATAAAGATTTTAAGCCATATCCCTATGCTACACACATGGGGAAAAATAAAATCTAGAATGAAGGAAGGATGAAGAAATGGGTTTGCAAATTGATATTAAATAAATATGGTTTTTATAATCCCGATCAAGAAGGATTTATTGAAATGTGGCATGCTTTCAACAGATCTGGGTCTGAGAAGTGCAATCTACAGCATGTTTGCATTAGTTGTAGGAAGTGTGCCACTCTCACATCTCTAGATTAGGTCCAGGTCTTCATCTTTTTTGATGTTTGATGGTTTTGTATGTCTGTCAAATACATGAAGTGTCAAAATATTCCTATCTTCTTTATTTGACTGTGGCATAGACTATGAGTATGCTTGAGATAAATGTCATCCTTTATCACAACTTATGTGAGTAAATAATATGAATCATTCTGCTTTAACTAGTAAATACATTATCTTTTTAGAGAGAGAACAAAATCCAATGCATGTTTAGAAGTAATTTGAGCCAATAAAATGTGAACTTTTTCTTGTTCATGTCTTTATGCTTCTGGGGTAGCATAATGGATAGAAATTATTAATTCTCATTTCACTGATTTATTGCCACTGAAATGAGAGTAATTGTTCTATAGCAGACCTTCAATTCCCTTCCAGTGCACTAGGGTGTGGAAAGAATGTACACGTATGTTCCCGTTTGCTCTGGCTGCTCTGGTCAGTGCTATAAGTAATACAGGATATGCAATGATAAATATTTGAACTGAACTGTAGATATTTTACATACTGTTAACCTGAGCTTCTAAGGAGCTTTTGAAAGTCAAATCTTTGCCTTGGCTGTGGGTGCTGAAGGTGGAAGTACCCAGCTGATAGAGTCAGTAAGAAATAAGTTCATTGTAATATAAGACTTTCTTGAAGGCAAGTGTATGATTAATTAACCTTCAAAACTAGATTAATGGTGCCAGGTTATTATCCATTTAGACTGTTTTTGTGTTTGCTTTCTTTATCAACAGGCTGTGTTCAGTGGGAAAATTAATGGTAAATAGAAAATTTATTTTCTCTCGCTTTGTGCCAAGAGGGTTTAAAATTAGATAATTGAGATAGATTAGACATCTGGCATCAAATCTGACCTCTTTCACCGTTCTGTTTGAATTCATTATATAGTTTATAACATCAGTGCCCTCTGCTAGGATAGATTTAAAGTGCAAGGCAACAGAAAAACACTGTTCACATATTATGATACAAATTCTTAAACATAGACTCGGAACTTCTATTAGTTGACACTTTAAATAGCATAGTGGAAAATATTTCAAGTATTTCACTGGATTTGGGTCCATTTGCTTTTACTAGATTGAAAACAGGAGATTATAGCTCATGAAGGATTTTCTCCTGAATTCTGTTCCTAAATATTTTAATCTTTTCATCACTGCCAGATTGCAGAATCACAGAAAAACAGAATGCCTGGTTAAGAGCTGATTTTTCTCCCTACCTATGACTTATGTATTTAATTTTCAAAAGTCTTTTTACTTTTTATTGCTATTTAGATTTGTAGATCCATATGTAAAAATGTCAAATTCTTTATCTTATTTTGATTATATTTCAATATATATTTTTATTGAGAATGGTGGGATGATTACTTTTCTCTGCCCGTGATTTTAGCTCTATTAATCTTCCCTTCAGCCCTGTCATCAATAATGATTTAGGCTGCAGTTTAGTAGTAGTAACATGAATACTGTTGTTTGTCACCCCATTTATTTCAGTGTTTTCAAGATAACAACCTGTTTTTCAGAGAGAATGGAAAACTCATTTTTTTCAGAACGGGACAGTATTTTGGCATTAGGAAATTCAATTTGTTTTGGATATTTTAGGACTACTCTTTATATTTTCTTGAATGCAAAGTTTCTCTCTAACTTTGTCTAACTCAACCTCTGTGAGTGAATTGTCCCATTTTCATGTCTTTTTTTTCACCTTTTTAAGTATATATTTAGTAATATCCTTTATCTGTCCATAGATATGCTGCTCTCCCTGTCACACAAAAATAAAACCATTAAATTCTGCTCCATATAATCATGGTACATGATATATGTGCTATATAATGAGAATTTATTCTGCTGTTGCTGCATTCTATTACTTTTTTGCTCCACTAAGTAACAACCTCATGCACCAATACATGTTAGGGGTGGAGCAGGGGTGTCTGAAAAGAGATGTAGAGAAGGTACCTGGAGTTCCTGGTGAACACCAACCTTCCCATCAGCCAGCAATGAGCCCTTGCAGCAAAGGCTACCAACAGCCTCCAAGGCTGTGTTAGGCAGAGCGTGGCCAACAGTTGTTGCAACAAAAAACACCTTGTTCATTTACATACTCCATGAAATGCTTGAAAATAGATTCTTTTCTCTGTGCATTTTACAAGATCAGGTCATATTCTGAGAATTTTTTTAAAAATGGATGTCACAGATGCCCTAAATGGATTCAACCAGAAGGAACAATCCCTATTTAGGTCACTCTCCAGAATGTTAAAGCAGGAATATCAGCAATGTTGAATTCAGATATTGCATACTTGCAGCTGTAAGTTTTCTCCCCTGGAAAAAATTATCTTCTGGGTATTTATGTTTACTCTTGGGTTTGTCCAGAAAAAAAACCAAAGCATTCCTCTTTATTGATCTGGTGTGGATGATGACAAGTTGGTCAGAGGAGAATTCTCAGCTTTTGCTCATCATCTGTGAGAATCAGGTACCTTCTCACAGATCTGACAACCATGAGAGAAGTTTTCTCTAGCTGTGGAAAGAGAATCACTTCCCACATCTAGAAGATGAGAAGCAGAGCAAGTTTTGTAAACTATCTGAGATGTTTTGAAAATGCCTATCTCAATGGTATTTGTTGCTTTTGTTATCCTAAGGGATTTCTCTGTAACTAACCAATTGTAGCTGGTCTTGTCGCTCTCTGCTCCTGACCAGGCAGGCTGGAAGAAACTGCCAAGTCAAGATAGCAGCTGGATCTCTTTCAGGCATCTCTTTGCCCTGTCTGCTTGCTTGTCCCTGAAATATACATTTTGCCTTCTGATGGAGTCGTTCTTAAGCTGCAAATGGCCAGTGATGGCCATGAATTGTAACAATCTGGTCCTAGATCTTTTTACTGGTATATTTAGAATCATGACTTCTCCAAAATGCAGTCTCTTTTTTCTGTCTTAATGGTTCTTTGTCTATGTGACGCTGTTGGGGTTGCCTGAAGCTCACCGTGCCCAGCTGGAGATGTCCTTGGCTCTAGCTCCAGCGAGCAGATATGCTGCCTCCTACTCAAGGAGCAATCCCCAAACGAGATTGTAGGTACAGTGTCGGCGGAGGCAAAGGAAGAGAGAGGGGTCTCTCGTATGGATTCCAACTGTTTATTGCAGGTGGAGCACACAGGGCCGAAAGACCAAGGAAAACATTGTGCAGAGGTTCTTATCCTGGGGACAGAGAGCACACAGGGTCCAACAGGATGAGAGCCAGGTGTTGGTACATAGGAGGGACTAGGGCACAAGGGCCAACAGGGATAGGTGTGTCCAGTAAAGAAGAAGGTTCTCAAGATAAGGGAGTGCCCAGGGAAGAGTGGCTGGGAGGTAACCGCCCAGGGGGAGGAGGAATGGGTTGGCCAACAGGCCAGGGGGAGGAGAATAGGTAGGATCAGGGTACATGTAAGGAAGACAATGGGAGGAGAGAGATGGAGGACTGACAAGCCAAGCAGGCATGGGGTGTTGCCATAGCAATGCACCGCTTGAAGGGAAAGGCCTTCTCTTCACCGGGACTCACAAGAGGGGTTTGTTCCATTCCTCAGAGCTGTCCCACCAGCATCCAGCAGGCTCAGGGACCCCGCTCTCCTCGGTCACCCCAGAATATGTGGGAGGAACTTGCTTTACATTATATGATACTGAAGAATCAAGTCAGAAAAGTCCTCTCATGCCTATATAACATATAGGCAAGGGAAAAAAACCTAGTGGTGTGTAATGTAGATCTCCGGTGTAAAGCAGACCTTTTTCACCTCAACTGTTTTTAACTGAAAGCAGATGTTACAGAACAGAGAATAAATACAAGAAGCTGCTTCTTACTGCATTGTACTTGAAAGCACTGTTGAGCAAAGTAATTCACACTTCACATCAAGGCCTTTGGGAATTGTTGGGGACTCTGACACAAATATTAATTTTACCTTAGTGACTTTTCTATTTCCAGAAACTCTTATATTTAGGGATGGATTGCTTATGTTTTTCAGTAACTTCTGTTTCTACAGCTTATATATAAAAGAAGGAAAATTACATACAGCATAAAGAATTTGGTGCATGCAACCCTAAAAAAAATTAATTGGTCCCAGAATAATGAAAAAAAAAGAAAAGTATCTATTAAGCATTTTAATTATGCTGGTGTTTGATACGGTATTGAGAGAGGAAACAGTTATTGTCATTGTTAAAGGGAATATGTAAAATAGGAAAGTGAAAAAAAAAGATAAAATGTACTGTTTTGCTTTTGAGAGATGTTTCTTTTTTCTACATGTTAGGTTCAAAAAAGTAATGAAACTACTTGGATTCAAATCTGAGAGATTTTTTATTGTCAGATCAATTGAATGAGAATCATAATACATTTAGTACTTTTTGAGGGACCTAGCAGTAATGAAGTCAGTACTCATTACTGAGCAGTTAGTTTTTAAACTCATATTCTATGCTTTTAGCATCTGACTATAAGAAGTTTTTATAAGCAGCAGTTTAACTTCCACCTTCCCTATTCTTCAATCAAAGAAAGGGACTCTGAATTTAAGGAAAACTAAAGAACAATATTCTGTTTAATAAAGAATATGTTAATCTGTGTAGACTTGTTTGAGATTTCTGTCTGGAGGTCTGAAAAAGTGAAGTTGCAAAACAGAAAGCAGGCAGAGAGAATTGTTTGTGGAATCCAGGCCTGCCCAGGTATGAAACAGAAAAAATGTTTTATACGACAAGACAATAGATGTGAATGTAGTAGAAATTCAGTGGCAAAAGCCTGTAACAGAGAAACCTTGTGATCCATGCTTCAGAGCTACACTCAGTGTTTTAAACTGTAATTTCATTAAACTGACTTGAGAAACTGGACTTGACTTTGAGCATGAGTAGTTGTGTGATACTTTATTCTCTGATGATTAAAATAATGTGCTTTTACATTTATGCTGTCAATTTCTTTCCTTAGGAACTGTCAAGTAAAGGCTTGTGCATAAGGCTTTGATTAAAAAATATGTGTAGACAGACTCTTCAAACAAAAAATACATAAACAAAGCACTCTTGCCCTTCTGTGTATTCTTTCTATTCCTTTCTGAGGATAAAAAAATCACATGGAGAAGTTCATTCTCTCCTTAGACAGGGCTTTTGATAATGCATCTCCAATGGGACTATGTATGTGTATAGAGATTTTCTTAGAGCAGATGGAAGGTGAAAATGTCTTGGCAGATTGTTTAATATTTACTCAGAGAGCCTGTCCAGGTCTTATTCTCTGTGTTGTAGATATTCAGTGCATGCTCCTTGCTTTATCTGATATACACTTCAAGTTTGCAGGGGAGCTTGTTTTTTCTGTTATATATATATTTTTTTATATATTTATGTTTAATGTCAATGGTAGATGAATACTGGCTGTATTTAATGTAATTATTATACTCATGGTAAGAACAGTTTTTTACTAATTCCTTTCTGTGTTCCATTTTCTGCAGTTTTCCATTATTTCAAAAATGTATTACAAAAATAAGGAAGCTACAAACCAAATAATAATAAAAACCTAACTTGATAGGATTGAATGAATAACAAAATTTTCTGAGAAGCTTTGCAGGAGTGGTTTTGGAGCTTTTTGTAGCAGGGAGAGATTGATCTTTCTGTGACCTTTTTAATTCACACAATACCTGGAACAGATTAAATCATCTAGTGCCATTCAAAAATACTATTTTCATTAAATTAATATGAATTACTCTTAATTACATTATTAGATTACACGTGCAAAGTCAGCCATGGGAGCAAAGGAAGACAGAAGACAAATACCAGAGGGAGAAAATAATGATCTTTTTTTTTTTTTTCTCCCAGAGGGAATTGTCCTTATGTGTTTGAGAAAACTGTCTAGGAAATATGACAGCTTTAGCTACATAGATGGTTTGATTGCAGTTTGAACCAAAGTTTTATCCTTTACATGCTTGTGCTTTTTTACTGAAACTAAATTTCATATTCAGACACAGATAACATTAGAAAGATATTTGAAGAATCTGATTAGAATTTCAGGAAAACTCTACAGAATGCTTGCCACATCCTTGCTGTATTTTGTTTCAATTCTTTAACAAGGCATTTTAAATGGTTTTCCTGTGATCTCTAGAGGAATAGAAAATCTCCATTTTATAATGCAAAGGTGGGTTTTTTTTGATGGGGGCTATGGTTTTGATTCCTTATCCCAGAAAATCCACAAACGGAGATAGAATAATCACACAATATAAGCATATCCCCCTGTCCAGAGTCTTGTCTAATTAAACAAAGAGTATCCCCTATATCCCTGTGGAACAAGGAACTACTAATGACTCTCATTATAGTCCTGTTAATGTGTCCTGAAATGTTGCATGTCACCTGTCTATCATCTATTACAAGCTTCATATAATTTATGGTTGGAGAGGATGCGAATATAGTTAAGGGAATGTCATTAGAGAAGACATTCCAAGTGTCTATATGTAACCTTTTGAGGGATTATAAAAACATTTTAATGCCTTCCCAAACAGAATATTGTAGGCCCTAAATATTTAAATGCAGTATCTTCTTATCCTTATGAATAATTTCCAAACTTTGAAAGCTGTTTAGACATTTAAGAAAGCAAGCAAGAAAGGGACTGCCTGAGTTGTTTCTTGTCTAAAGGTAAAATTGGAGCAGGAACTCACTCTCAGCTTTTATATGACTGTCAGAGGGGTAGTATAAACCAGGCTAAATTTTATCTGCCCTACATTTTTTCCATGTGGGAGGTTTTGGGTATTTCATGATAAAACAGATACAACCTTCATCCATTTGGTAGAAACTGGGTTATTTTGCCAGAAATAACCTAAAGCAAGATGAAGCTTAGAAGGTAGCAGAGATGATTGTCCATTCCTTACAGAATTTCCTTAGGGGAGGTACACACACTTGATTTAACTTCCAATTTCAGTGTTAAAATAATTTCTCTTGGTAGAGTTGAGGTGTAACAGTCTCATCTCACATACATTTAAGTCCTTCCCCAAAACAGTGCATATTTTACTAGTTTCTACAAACCCAGACTTTTTTTTCACAATAAGGGAAGAATTCAATACTAAGTTTAGATGTCAAAGTGAGACTTACAGCCAACACAGTATGTTGCAGTTAACATAAAGCAGTGCGTAGAACAGAAGAAGCTTTCACGTCATCCTGAAGGTGCTTATGCTTGAACAGATGAACAGCTGCCTAGACAAGATTAACTAATTAATTATCTTTCCACTATTTACAATGGGAGCTGATATCTAAACACTTGTATTTATGTTCCTCTAGCCTGAATCTTTTAATACCTTTGAGGAGAAATGTTGATGAGATGGAGAAAATTAATTAGAAAGTCCATTGCAGATGTTCATGAAATATGTCTCTATTAGATTTGTGTGACCAGATTTTGGTAGTGAGGAAGTCAGAGGGGTGGCTTCTGTGAGAAGCTGCCAGAGGCTTCCCCCATATCCTGGAATGAGCCAATAGCAGTTGGTTCCAGAATGGATGTGCCACTGGCCAAGGCCAAGCCAATCAGGAACAATAGTAACGCCTCTGTGATATTTATGAAGGAAAAAAGTTATTGTGCAGATATAATTGCAACCAGAGAAGTCCAGAGTGAGAACATGTAAGAACAACTCTGCAGAAACCAAGGCCAGTGAGCAAGGAGTGGGAGGAAGTGCTGGAGGTGCTGGAGATGGGATTCCTCTGCAACCTGTGGCGAAGCCCATGGTGAAGCAGCTGTGCTTCTGCAGCGCATGGAGGTCCACAGGGGTGCAGATATCCACCTGCAGCCCATGCAGGAGACCCACACCAGAGCTGAGGATGTGAGCCCATGGAAGACCCACACTGGAACAGACTCCATGAAAGAACTTGTGGACTCATGGAGAGAGAAACTCACACTGGAGCAGGTTTCCTGGTAGGAGTTGTGACCCTGTAGGGTATCCATGCTGGAGAACGCTGTCCTTGAAGGACTGCACCTCATGGAATAGTGATCCACATTGGGGAAGTTAATGGAAAACTGCCTCCCATGGAAGGTACCCCATGTAGGAGCAGGGGAAAGACCTCCTCCCCAAGCAGTGGCAGGAGCAACACGTGAAGAACTGATCCTAACCCCCACTCCCTGTTTCCCTGTGCCACTGGGGGAGGTGGTAGACCTTGGGAAGGAAGGAATGTGGTTTTAAGATTTATTTTACTTCTCATTATTCTTCTCTGATTCCAAATGGTAATAAATTCAATTAATGTCCGCAAGTTGAGTCTGTTTTGCACGTGATGGTAATTGGTAAGTGATCTCTCTCGGTCCTTTTCTTAACTAATGAACCTTTCATAATATTTTGCCTCCCTTTTTCACTTGTAGAAGGAGTAATAGAACAGCTCTGGTGGGAGTCTGGCATTCAGCCAGGGTCAAACCACTAGAATCTTTTTGGTGCCCCAAAACCAGATGAGGTTTTGAGATAAGGACAGTAATTGGGAGAAGTAACGGGCAAAACGAGTAATAAACAATGGATCTTTTCCTTCAGCTCTGAATGCAAAGATATGTAACTCAGACATATTTTGCTCGATGAGTTTTTCTTTAGAATTGGTAATTTCTTGGTTTGTTGCTTTCTGAAGTCATATAATTTGAAATCTCACTCAGGATTTAATTTAGAAGTGGAGTGAACAGTTTTAATTACCCTCTGAATTTCTTTGGCTGGTGTAAGTTAGGGCTTGGTTTCTTTGACAAACAAGCTTTAAATTAACTACTTAGTTTGTTTGGATTTGTATTCTACATGGTTATGTTCTGCCACTGCTATAGTTAAATATAAACCTTGATCTTGGTGGAATTGGTGATTATCATGATTTTCTCTCAGAGAAGCTAAAGCAGAAACTCTAGACTAAATTTTCTCCTACTCTACTGGAAAGAGTAAAGCAACCCTCAGATTTTTTTTAAATTTTTTGTCTTCTGTCACTGTTAATTCTCAAAGGCTGTATCCTCTCTGGCAGCTTGGCCTTTGGAATTCATTACAGGGAAAATAATTACTCTTTCACACCAAAGTGTTGTGGCTAGCTCAAGGGTTCCCTGCCAACCCCTGATGACCCATCCTACCACCCAGTCTTCAGAGAGCACATTCAAGACTGAAACTAAAAAATCAGGACTGTGGAATGGATGGAATTTGGGAATGGTGCTGGATGGCATTTGGGAATGGTGCCATGCATTGGGATTTCTCAGACCTGAAAGGACAGTATTCTTTCCTGCCATCCTGTCTCCAATAATGAGAAAATAGCGACACCTCATGAACTCCTCTTCACTTATCTGCAGGAAATAAATAGTGAATGTCCAGGAAAGGCTTACCTGTTAGTGTTCTGCTCCAGCTCTTGAGGAGGCTGTGGTTAATGTTGTAGTCTCTAGAAAGGCTTGTGTTTACACTGAGTCTACTTGTGCCATACCAAGTCAGACAGTATTGGATGGAAATTCATTCTGACCATGTTAGACCTCTGATTTGGTCTTAGTGATGCAAGTAAATCACAATTGACAATGAGATTAATAAGCAGTTGGGGAGTAATCAAATATTTGAATGTTAATTATTTTCTGATTAATAGAAATTCATAGGAAGGAGGAAGATCTACCTGTTTCCTTTCTCTGCCCTGCCAATCGCTCTGAATCCTCACTCTTGTTTCCTTGATACATTAATTTCTGGCTCTGTGCCACCTCTGTACCATAGAACTGTTGTGGAGAGATACATTTCAGACAGGATGCAGAAATTTTGTGTATGTTGCTGCTTCTCTATATGTTTTATAATATTTCTTTATGCATTATATACCCCAAGTTTAGCAAGCATGACAGGCTGCTCTTCACTGTCTTCAAGTGTAGTGTTAGGTTCTGAAATTAACCTACAACTATATATCCAAGAGAAATTCAACTGAGTACTGAGGTGAACTTACACTAAAATTGTCAGAGATCTCTTGCAGTCAGTTACAAAACTGCATGAACCTCAATAAGCTATTCAGGTTGGGAGAAAATGAATTGGGAGAAAACATAGTGGAACTGATTTAATTAGGGGATTTCACAGTTATTAATTCTTTATTGATGCTTTTCTATCTGTTTTATCCTGGTTGATATATAGAAAATGGAGAGAAACAAAAATTAGTAAGAAAAGGAATTTACTATAAAACACAGGAAAAATATTCTTTATTGGTCTGAAATATTAAAAGAAAATGCATCAAGATTTTTTATTTGTCTGGTCTATATTACACTAGTCAAGAAGTTTACCTCTTTTACTGCTGGATAGTTTACATATTTTCTTTTTATATATATGCAAATGTAGTACTACAATATCCTTATTTTTAATCAGTTTTCCTGTTGATAGCAAAGCTGACCAAAATCTATGACAGATTTTATTTATACAGAGTCTACCATATTTACTCTGTAAAGAAACCAGGAAAACTACTCAATATTCTTAGATTAAAAGTTGTTACTAGCTAACCAGATTAAAGAAATCATAAAATGGTGTGGGTTGGAAAGGACATTCAAAGTTAATCTTGTCTGTCATGGACAAGGATATGTTTCACTACAGCAGGTTGCTCAAAGCCCTGTCCAATCTTGAACACTTCCAGGAATGAGGCATCCACATCTCTGGACAGCCTGTTTCACTGCCCTCATCTTAAAAGAAAAAAAGAAAAAATCTTGCTTATATCCAATCTAAATTGGCCCATTTTTAATTTAAAACCACTGCCCCTTGTCACTACAAGTCTTGGTATAACTGAAGTGGAAGCTAGAGCTGGAACTGCTGCTCTTTAGAGAAAAGTGGTTATGTTATGAGATCTAGTGCAAGCAGAGTTCATTCATCACTTCCTTTTCCTTCCTCAAGTGGGCTGGAATAATTGCACCTTGTTTTAAACTGTTTATGATGTTTGGTATCCAAAACTGGTCTTCAAGTCAGATAAATCTCTGATGGCCTAAACCAGCTACTGTTGGATTAAATATGATATTTTCTTCAAAGAGTTTCAGTAAGTCTTTATACATTTGGGAGGAGGGGAATTTTGTCTTCAGTTTAGGAATCTTATGTTTCAAAAATTCAGAATTTTTAGTAGCAAACAAAATAATTGTAGCTTTCTCCTCAGCCTTTTTTATATTAATTTTTAATTCTCACTTTCATAAATAACAGAGTACTATAAAGCTGTTTCTACATTAGCAGTGGGATGAATATTCAATAAAGGAAGAACGAGACTGATATTTTACATGGTGAGTTTATATTCTTCATCTTGTTTTTATAATTAAAATAAGCAGTCCAATATCAATATTTATAATGCATTAAGTCCTGTTCATTTATTAAACACTGGACGATTAAATTAAATAGAATTTTATAGTCTCATTTGCCTCTCTCTTGTCCAACAACAATGAAAAAAAAAATTGAGTGGAAGTGAAGTTTATTCTGGTTTATAAAATGTAATATCCTCATGCCACTATAATTTCTTTCTCCTTGGAAAGTCAGTGTTGTGAATTTCACTGAAATGCAACCCTCCAGCTTTCCCACCCTGTACTCAGAGACTTATCCTATTCAAGAAGCTGGTGATCTCGGACAGGCCATGTCTGCTCTAACAGGGCTCCTACTCAGAGAAACCTAAGAAAAGCTTTCTTAAGAATCTGTATGCAATTAATACAACCTGCAATTTAGAGTACCTTGAACCATTCTTAGTGAGATCCAGGAAAGGCCCTGCACTGGCCTGCTCTGACCTCACTCCCTCGCCAGCATAGAATACTTTTACCAGTATTTATAGTTCTCTTTCAGGAAAAAAGTTTTTGCTAGAATATACCAGACAGAAATGCTAGAATACAGAAGACAGAAACTAAATTTATTCCATGATTACACTCACCATTCTGATCTGGAAGTGTTTCAAAGCAATTTCTCAACTCTTCCACGAAGGAAATTAATGTATTAACAGGCACCTTTAAGTTGCTAAAGCTTTTACAGACTATAAATTAGTGACATTTTCTTTTATCTTATTTCCCCAAATGCATATAATGTGTTACAAAATTCTAACAGTGCACTATTAATTATTATCACCTTGCCCTGACAAGGTCTCCGTGTCAGTTTACTGGTTGGTGAAGCAAACCTGGTTACAAAAGCGGCACAAGTAAAATTATTTCTTCCAGAAACATCTTCTGTTGATAACAAGTCTCTAATCACTACTTTTGTAATTTAGTTGTGACACCAGAGGTTTGCTTCATCCTAAGATCACTAAGTACCACCCTGCTTTTATATAAACAGCTAACACTTAATTGTGTGGGACATATTGCACATTTATCACATTTATATGTTGTTCAAGTAAAACATGTTAGAGGCAGAATGAGCAACAATTTTGTAATAAATACCTTATTTTCATACATATGGAGCTATATCCTAGGTGTAAATTAAAAAATGTGTGGAGGCTCAACCCTGGTCAATACATGGTAGCTTTTAGTTATTTGTGTGTGATACTCAACAGGAGTCCTGAAGCTCTTTGTGCCATATAAGAACACCTGGAAACTGCTCAACTGATTCATGATGGAGGTGAACAGAAATTACTGTCTTGCTACGGATGTGACTTACAATCTGGATGTGTGGAACATAATATTTCTACTGGGTAGTACCTGTAATTCTGAAACCCAGGAGTGCTTTCCGCTCTTACAATCCCTTGCATACCCCAAGCGAGTTTCAGGATAACACCAGGCAACAGCTACTGCGAGCTGACAGCTATTCACTATGATTTCAGTTATCATAGAAGGAGAAGCTAAGCATGTAGGCAGTGATAAGAAAGTGAGTAGTCAGTCTTCACATCCCAGAAAATAAATGTGCATGAAGTCTTTGCCACAGGAGGATTAATTCTTCTTTGGACCCTGTTCCACTCTTGTCAGCATGGCTCGATGTGTTGTCATGCTATTGAGGGCAGCACAAAAGAGCCCCTAGCTGCTTTGGGCCACCTTTGTAGAGCCTTAGAAGGTGAAGAAGAAGGGATCTTCTCAACTGCAGGGCACTACAATATTTACTGTATGACCAGGTAAATATACAATCTTTCCTTTTTCTAATTTTTTTTTAATTCNTAGAGGAAAAGAAATATGGCTTTTTACCTTATCAACTTACCTTTCCCTTTTTTTTCTTTTTCTCTCCAGTGGAAGCAGAGTTAAATCTAGAGATAAACTAAACACATCAGTGAAGACTGTAATATAGTATTTTATTATGGTACTATAAAATGAACCTGATTCATAGATTTTAAAGGTCTTTGCTTGGTTTGAAGTGAAAATATTAAACAAAATTTTTTAAAAAACCCAGGAATTTAAGCAGTGTTATGCAAGGATCACTGGGAAGAATATTTCCACTACAAAAAAATCAACATTAACTGATGTTTGAAGTTAAATGACATCAGAATATTTTGATAAGAATGAATGTCTCTAGCTCAGTATCTTGCATAGAACCACAGCCAACAGTATATTCTGGGGCAAATGGTAATTGAAAACACAAGGAGCATATGGTGAAACTACCCACTCTGCTTAGTCAAGAGACTTTCTCTTCCATAGTCTTCCTCTTTGCACTCAGGGGCCTGATAGCTTATGAAACCAATTGAAATTATTAACTTCTATGACTTCCTGTAGCAATTTGTGCCATGATGAAGTTATAAATTGTGTCATGGTGTACTGCATAACATAAAGCACTGTTTTGAGACTGCAGCATAGCCACAGAGTTACCACAAAGGCAGATGTGAGATGGAGTGGGCTGATCCCTGCCATTAAAGCAGAATCTTAGTGCTGACACCAGGTCAAAGAACAAGGAGATGCACAGGAGCAACTCTCCTTCTGTGAGAGCAAGAACATCTGTCAGATATGTACTCAGAACTCAGTAGGGGAAGTCTGTAAGGGCAGAATTGATTCAGGCATGTGTTGCTCTGAGCACAAGAACTAAAAGTCACTAGGGAAAGTATGGTAATCTTATCTCCAACAGACTTCTATTTTATTATGGATCATCCAAAGCTTAATCATAAAAACCAATAAAAAAGCTTATTTTTATTTCTCACAACTCACATCTATGATCTGTGTTTGGCATTTTTCTCCACATTATACCTTTTTCTATTTTTTAATCTGGAAGAAAAACTATATTAAAAAAACTTTAAAAACTTATGAGATATTAACCATAATTAATTTGAGGTTAAAATGAAAATAACATTGATTTAACTTGCAATATGTAGATCTTGATAACATGAGATGTAAATTGCATTTTTGCTTTAATTTTCATAGTGAAATTGGTCCTGGATATTTGTTTATCATGTTTCTAGATGTGTGTCACTATAGAGATTTATGTAGGTTTTTCTCAAGATTTTTTTGTCATTATAGCTATTCATAACTACTCAGGTCCCTGCTTAATTTAACTGGAAAGTCTCACAAGAATGTACTTTATGAAGAATAGTAACTAAAGAAAAACAATTGAGAGTCAGATGATCAGAATTCAAATAGCAATCCTAGAATTTAAACATCTTTATAGTCAGGTGAAGAAGTGGTAGACCTCATAAAATAACCAACCAAAAAAGGATACTTCTGATAACTTATCTAAAGGTGTTGAGCTGACACAGCTGGCCTGGAGACATATGACTGGCAGTCAGTTAATCTATACTACAAAAAATCAGTCCCAAATTTTAACATCAGGTTCTACTAATATCCCTCCTTGGAGAGTACGTGTGCAGATTCTTTTCTTGAGTGAGGACACTCCTCAAGGTTACTCCTTGAGGCTGAGTGAAAGAGATTTGCCCACAGTTGGCATGCGTAACATCAATTACTAATTAATAATTGTTTTTCTTAGCTTTAATACAATTTCTTTAGTGTAATTGTTTTAATACTTCATAGAGCACTATATTATCATAGTTGTTAGAGGTCCTATACTGTGTGGTAAATAATTCTGATATTTTTGTCTAATTATTGTAATAAGTCATATGTATTTATGTATTTATATGGTTTGCCACCCTTAATCCCCCAGGAAAAATTTATATAAAGGTTCAATTACACCTATTTAATCTTTAGACATAAACTCTTACCAAAGTCTGAGGCCAAGACTGGATTCAGCCACACCTGGGCTTCCCTCTGAGAAGTGGTTTGGAAAGCATGGGGGTTCTTTCATCACCTTGTGATTCAATAGGAGGGCTTCTCTAATGACTCTGTCTGAAGCTCCCACTTTGTCTACAGCACCCCCTGCCACAGGTTTTTATTTTTGAAGATACATCTACGTAACGTTTTATAAACAGTCCTGTGCTGGCCTCTGAGTCAAACATTTATTCATCCAAAATACATATATCCATATTAATTGCGCTGTGCCTAAGTTTATAACACACTGGAGTTTCTGAATCTTTTCATTTGGAAACAGTGATAAGCTATTATAGTCAACAGATTTTGGATTAAGGCAGATCTGGGTTTGGAAAATTTAAAAATGGTCACAAAGTATAAAAATATATTGCAGACATGGATTTTGTTTTGGTTTGATTACTTGCATTACCTCAATTTTCTTTCCCGCATAATCCAGGAGACAGAAAATTACTGTTATAATGGACTTGTCTAGACCAAATGGGAAATTTTGGTTTAAAGTCATCAAAAAGATGTTCTGAAAAAAACACTTTTAGGGAAAAAACTAAAATCCGTAAGTATGTAAGAGTCTTGTAGCTAGAGAGAGAGAATAAACAAAAGGGGTTTACGTATGACTTAGATGCTCAGGCAAGGTTGTAGGGATTGTAAATATATGTGATTGAAACCTTTAATCATCAGGTTTTCTTTTGGTTCTCAAGTACAAAAAATCATTGAAGCAAGGTGGGGGTTTTTGCACTTCTCTTTAATTTTCTCACTTCAGTTCTTCTTCCACTGAATGCCCAGGGCAGAAGTGCCATTTTGCATGTTGTACCAAGTGGTTTGATAGCTGTTGTCTGTTCTTGGGAGTTAAGATTCGCATTTGTATTTCCTAATGCTCTTTGCTTGTAATTCATGTAATACAACATTTCATTAAATGTAAATGTCATGTAAAACACTTTAGACATTCAACTGGAACAAGAATTTAATGTCTTTGAGCAACAAGGTGGTGTGCAAGAACAGAAGAAGGCTTGTAAAAGGCTGCTCAGTTCATCAGAAGAATAAACTGCTATCGTATGTATTATAAGACATGATGTCAAAGTCAGTAATTCCTCATGAAGCAGAAAGTAAATAATCTAAATTCATCCATTACAAATGAGGACGTTTGCAAAAAATCTGTTAACTTAGTGAAACCGTTATTCATTAATGTTTAAATTGTGTGTTAAGTTTTTTAGTCTGAGTAAATAGGTAGTCCCCTGATTTTGTTGAATAAGAACAACTCTGAATATTATTATACTTTGTGAAGTACTACACACATATAAAACTGTCTTTGCTGATACTTCATATGATGAATCACTTGAATGTTTGGGGTTTTTTTTTATTGGGGGGAGTCATAGAGGAACTAAATTAAAATATGTAAAAGGTCTTTACGTTCTAAAACTAACTAAATTAATTGCATTGTGAGCAACTCACAAAAGACATTGCAAAAATCTGATCACCAAAGAAATCTGAAGAGCTGAAAATAAAGAAAATTATTCCTTACAATTTAGATGTTTTTGATTTCATGAGACAGTAAATGCCTCGCATCCTTATACATATGGTATGATTTTTATATATTACCCCATTCTTCCCTAAGCCTAGATTTTTCCATTTATTTGCTGCTCCAATATCATGCGGATGAACTGGAAATGAATTTGGCCAACGCCACTAAGGGGCAGTTTGTGGAAATGAAGCTCTCAGTACCAGTCACTGGCAGTGACCTCTCTGGACAATGAGGGCAGGAGGGCTGCTCTGCCCATCCAGCACACAAGGCTGGGGTCTGTTGGACCTGGTAGAAAGTTGGGAAAGGGCAGAAAAGGGATGTTTTCCCAAGGGAATGCCAATGGATGTGTGCCAGGCACTTCTTGATCTTATCTGTGTATGTACTAGTGCTTTTATTTCAGAAATTACATTTCTGAAAATAGTAGTGATGAAAATGAAACTTCACTTTGAAAGATCAGAAGATCATGGTGTGTGAATAACCATAAGGCAAGATATGAGCTTCAGCCACTGGAAAACAGAAAAAAAAAAATTAAAAGTACATTTCTAAATTAATATNAACCTAATAAAAATACAATTAACTAGTTCTGTGTTAAGTCCAGTTATTGGTTATATAAAGTAAAATAATTTATCTCAGTCTCTATAAAATTTTCTGATGTGACAATAAAAAGTTCACTAAATGTGAATTATCTCCAAAACAATTTTTTTTTTTTTTTTTAAGATGGAGACCAATATATGAATACTTTATGTTCCTAACTCCATTTTAAATTGAAAATAAGGAAATATGAAATGTTTATCAAGGTTTTCTAAGAGAGACTTGCTATATAGAGACATTTTTTTCTAATATACAAAAATAATATTTTAAGAAGAAACATACCATTTAATGTCTTTTTTATCTAGACTTCACTAGTTTTTAGAATTACATGGGTTTCTTAAATGTCTGTATGAAATTACATCAATTTATATTTTTAATTCTATACATTTTTGACTCCTTTATCTGCTGACAAACTTAATTTCTGTAGATTTCCCTTAATATGTTGAATGCAAATTTTACTTTACAGTCAGCTTTGTTTAACTGTTTTTCTTTTGTACTAAATTATGGGTTGGAGGTTTTTGGTGGTGATATTTTGGTTTGGGGTTGTTTTTTTGAGGGGGATGGGGATTGGTTTGGGTTTTTTGTGGGTTTGTGTTGTTTTTTTTTTTGTTTGTTTGTTTGGGTTTTTTTGTTTGTTGGTTTTATTTGTTAGTTTTAATTTTATTTTAATCTCAGTGCATTTTCATTCTGTCTTGTTCTTAATTTTTGTAATTAAAAATATATTTTTTACTTCAGATATTCACTGGATCATAAGAATTAAATTTACTTGCCAGGGTACATGAAAGATTGCAGATTAATATTTTCCTCATAAGCAGAAACCAAAAGTGTTTTCGGGGGCGGAATTAAAATCAGGATGTACTGTCTGAAAGTATTGCATATACTTAATTATACTGTAGGCAAGTGTCACCATAAAACTATTTTTTATAACAACTCTGAATTTCAATACAGACTTTCATACTGTGCTCAGACACTTCTCACTTCCCAAATGTCTCTTCCACAGTGAATGAAACATTTGAATCCTTGGATAATTTGCTTTGTTATTTAGTTTTCATTACTCTCTCTAGCAACAACAATGTACAAATGCTATCAGAAATAGTTTTGATGATTTAATTAAGGAAGCAAATATGTCCATATAGTCAAATTAAACTGTCCTGTATAATCTAAGATTTTCAATTTAATTTCTTTTCTTCATATCACTGTCTTATCAGTCACTTTTCTCCTCAAAAATATTTATATTCCTGTCTGTTTTCTTAATTAATTCTGTCTGTTTTCTTACTTTCTTACTTTCGACTTCTTACGTGTTGCATGCTCTTATGGAAATACTATGATGTTGTGAAGCAACAAGTTTAAATACAAATTATCTTTGTACGATTACAATTTAGCAGTTGTCAGTATACAGTTTGAATAAGGACCACAGATTCGGACTTCATGTCGCAACCCTTTAAATTCAGGAATGACTGCTGCTTCTGATAACTTGTTTTCTCTAGTCTATGTGAGAGTTTGTTATTTTCTCTATGGAAAATGATACAATTCTTAAGGGAGGCATAAATCATTTAGTAGTAGAAAATGGAAGAGGGGAAGCTGGAAGGGCTCTGAAACATCCTTGTCCGCTCAGTTCATCACTGGGGCTTTGCTGCTACCCAGAATTTTTGAGACTATTTAAGAGTAAGGGCAATGACTCCTTTTCCTACCCAGAGACTACTGCTCATCCATAGAAAGTTTATTTGTTACACAATTTTTTGCCAGCAAATATCAGTACATACTAAGTAGAATCAAAGCTGACAGAATCATATCTCTATGACATTTCACTTGATATTCTAATAAGGTATTCAAAATTTATTTATTTGTCATTCTTTTTTAAAGTACATTTTTACTATAGGGGCAGATATTAATTATTAATTTATTGTTTAAATTATTTGGGGAGTAAAAAACTAAATTGCCATCTGTTTTATATGATGCTTGTATAAACTTACCAATAATTTCAGTGTATCTAACTATACTCTAATGTACAGAATGTATCTCAAGGAAATTCTTTCTTAGTGAAATGAAACAGAATTCTCACTGGCTGGTAGTTCTGATTTCTGTCACTTTCTTTAATGTTCTTTTTTTAACCAAGATATCTTGTTAGCAGTTCTTTTTTCTAAAATATGGGAACATGTGAAATAACCGAAGTCCTGCCTGTAGCAGCAGCAACAGCCAGTTGATAACCAAGTCCTGCCTGCAAGTTCGCCTGTAGATGAACAGCAAGATTTATCTCCAAAGGCCAGGAAGATTTCAGCAGCAGAATTTGCCTCTCTTCAAGCAAGAAATCTTCCTGGAGAGTCTCCCTAGACAAACCACAGGTGCTTCCCAGTGCAGAAGGGAATCACCAACCATTGTCACCCACTGCTTCCTTTCAATGTTAATGGTCAGTCCGTGCCGCCCTGGCTTGGAGGCACGCCTCAATTGGACTTGTTTACCTTTCTTAGCAATTAGGCCATTGCTGATGCTGTGGTTGGTGAAGTTTTTTCTTGTAACCATGAGCTTCCAGTTTCCCACATCTTTGGAGTCTTGGTCTGCCATTAAGGTCTTCCTTCTTCCTTGGATTATGTGGGCAAAAGTTTTCTCCTCTACAAAGTGTCTGTCTCCTGAAAACTGTCAGTCTCCTGTTCAGCATCCTGGTGCTATGCAGTCTGCCTTCTCCTTCTCCTGTACCTCCTGCTGTCATCCCAGAGGAGGAGGAGCCCCAGACAACCCTGCAGCCCCAAGCCTAGGCGCAAGCACCCACCCTCTGCAGCTCCTTGTGAGTCAAGGACTCCAGTTTCCAATGGGTACTTTCTGCAACTGGCAAAGGATGCAGGAATGGCCACAGTCCATCACCACTTCAGTCACAGAGTCCCAAGCTGTCTGGAGCAGAACTTTTAGACCCTTTTCAATCCTCTGCCCTGGTGACAGCTGATATCTGTGTTACCTGCACTCCTGCCTATCAGCTAAGCCATTTCTTCTTGAAACAGATGAAGAGCAGCCTGTTCCTCTCTCAGCTGTCTGTTACAGACTACTGCTGTTCCTTTCTAATCAAGATATCTAGCTAATAGAAATTGCAGAGGTCCCTAGGGATTTCCAGAAGTAATGACAAATAAGATCCAGATTAAAGAAAAATATGTACCAAGGAAAATCAAAATAAAACAGAAGCAGAAAAATAGTATTAATTAAAACCCAACAAGAGACAATTAGGAAAACAAATCCTCTATAACCTGTATTTTGCACACCTTCTTCAGGTCATCTATGAAATATTTCAAGTAGATTATGTGTGTCTATCTGCACAACAATGTTGGGTTTTGACTTCTGGTGGAAATAAAAAGAGGAATCTAAGCGGATTAAAAGAGAAACAGATTTCTGCTCTCCTTTTTCAGAAACACTGGCAGTTTTAGGAGATCATGAAACTTTGGCTTCTCATCTTTCTGCTTTATTTCACTCTTTGGAATGTACCGTGAGAGGTAGTCTCAAAACAACAAGCTAAAAGAGTTTCTGATAATTGTGGGAAAAGCAAAGTACTATGGAAAAAAAAGAATACTCATAGTTCACTGCTAAATTTTTTGTCATTTCTATGTCATTAAAGGGTCAGAAGAGCAAAAATCAATGTGAGATCAAAGATCTGGTCACATAGATCATAGTAGAAAGAATCATCAGGGGAAGCAGGTTAATAGTCCATTGAAACACTCTCATTAGTACAGTAGTTCCTTTAGACTCCTGACATTTGATCTTCACTTCATCCAGTCTTGGGTGATCAAACATTTAAAATTCCATTCATAGTTCATTATGCATTTAAAAAAAGCCCACCAATTTTGAGTTCGGAAACTACAGATCTCCCAAATTAGAAAAAGTGCTCCAGTAATTTTAAATTACTTCATATTCCCTCAGCCCACTTTCAAACTCAATTACTTATAAAAAATTTTTAAGTATCCTAATAATTTTACACAACTCCAAACCATGTCTTACTTGAGTTCTAATATTTCTGAAGTACATTTTCAATGCTGAAGAATACATCTTAATTTTTCTAAGCACAGAATTTAGAGGTAGAGGAGAAAGACAGGAATTTGAAATCTGGATTGATTGTAGGCCAATGAGAAATAAAAGATGCAAGATAGTGAAGTTTGCATGTATCAGGTAGGAAGGTAGTCTCAGTTAGCACCATCTGAATAGTTGAGAAGTTTAAAACACCACATATCACAACACAAAAAGTAAGGGTTTATGACATCATCAGGTTTCTGAAATACCCTTCTAGCTTCTATATACGCTATTTTTAATACCCAGTAAACTGGTAGGAATCAGTTTTTATAGGCTGAAGGAGTTAATGACCCATATTTGTGATGCTCTAGCTTAAAGCTCCTTTATTTAGGGGTCGCTGGCTATTACTTTGGTCCTTTCTTTATTCTCTTATTAATGATGCTGTGGCTTGCTCAAAAGAATCCCGTATTTTTCTAATGGTTCTAGTCATATTTTGAAAATTCTCTGAGAGATTAATTAATTAACACTGTTCCTTTTCCCCTGTTAATTACTTGGTAGCCAGAAAGTGAGGAGAAAAGAAGGAGGATAGGGAGGAAGATTGCTGCTTGAAGCACTTGTATTACTCAATAACAGAAGAAGATTTGTGCAGTCTCTGTTATGTGGCCTTTTAAATTACTACCAAAAAAAAAGTATTTGGAGCTCAATTACTTGTTGTTGTCATTGATAAGCACCAAACTGAAAAAAAATGCAAGAATTTGCTAAACAAGGTGACATCTTAACATGTAATCTACCTGTTTTCTTATATTTCTCCAAGTTGCTATCATTTAGAAACTTAGCACTTAATACACATCTGTTAAGAGTCAGACCTCATCTGAATTCATGCTTATGTCCCGGAGAGACAAAAATGTAAGTATGTAGAAAAGTTTTTATCACATTGGTAGATGTTATCTGGTGCTATGTACAATGTAATATTAGAATGAGGGAATATAATTCCCAGTACAGAGATTTTTTTAGTGATATAATGCTAAATTGATACAGTTAATTATGCACTATTTTTATGCTGCTTTTAAAGATAATTTTATGTTTGAGTAGGATGAAATGTCCAAATTTGAGAGTAAAAGAACTGGGGATTTTTGTTTGTGGGTTTGGGTGGGGCTTTTTGGGGGTGTTAGTTTGTGGGGGTTTTTTTGTGGTTTTTCAGGTTTTTTAATAGCTGAAGCCTTAATGATGTTAAAATAAAATACTAGTCGCATACACGTCTGCAAGGTTTGATTGGTCTGGTCCAAAAATGGGCCAGGGCTGTTCTAAAATTTTTATCACTATTACAAGGTTTCCAGATATCTGTCTAACACAAAGTATAGGCAAACTTACCTATATCTGCTTTTCCTGTAGATGCCATCAAATGAAGGCTGGTGTAATTGTATGATGAACATGCTGTTTAGCTGCAGAAAGGAATCCAAGAATATTTGCCATTCACTCCTCAGATACAAAATTATCTCCTAGAAATGGTTTTGGGCATGGCTAATTTTACACAGATTCACATCCTTGTGAATGATAAAAACCAAGCAGAAACTCAGTACTTTGAATGCAAAGGCAAGCAGCCAAACTAAGGAAATAATCAGAAGGTTTACTCAGCTTCAGTTTTCTACATTTAATTTAAAAACAGTCATTGTAATAAAACAGCAAATTTTATCAGTGTACCTGATATTACCTCCTCTTTCAGAGCACTTTTTTAAAAAACTAAGTAATTAGTAACTAAGTGATTTTTAACTTCCTGTGAAACTTTTATCCTCTTCTCAGCAGCTTTCTTTCCTTAAATATTTATGTTTTTCAGTTTGATTCAGAAATAGTAGTAGTTCTCACATTCTGATTGCCCCTTCATACATGAATGTATTTTTCTGTCTTCTATGCTAATGTACTTTAAAAGATGCCATTACTGTCACCTGATGACATTTTTTCTGCACAACAGCTTTGTAGAGACCTTTTTTATAATGTAGGATATAAAGAAACCAGAGTGTTTAATAGCTTTGGGAAAAGGACTTGCTTGCTCATTGACAAGTGCAGACTGTCACACTGATTATTCATATAAAAGAGATAAATAATAATGTTTTTATTTTTTGTTGGCTCCAGAAATGTTCAGCCAAATGCATTTCTAGAAGTAATCTTTTCACTTGAACTGTCATTGCTGAAAACATAAATCAGGGAAAAAAAACCTGAAATTGTCAGCATAAGAATTATCTAGTTATGTCCTGGTTTTTACATACTTCCCCTAGGTCTGGCAATGCTCATTAACCAAAATAAGGCAAACCTAGGATGACCTTCACTCTTGGGAACCTTTCCTGTACCAGGGAACCTTGTACTGATACTACAATGCTGAATATCTGTGTCCTCTTACTCTTGGTCCTGCAAGTTGTGAAAGGAGAAAAAAATGATGAAGGGAATTCTGGGTTGTCTCTATCTATATGTGAAGGTCTATATGTTAGACTATTATGTAAGTGTATATATATAAAAGAATATGAAATGATAGGTTTGTGGGGAAGGGAGAATGGAAAAAATAGAGGAATAGAGCCCAAGAGACAAAGAGAATTGGCTCAAATACAAATGAACAAGAGAAAAAAATTAAGAGAAAAGTCAAGTTAACAGAGGGAGGAAAATAACATTGTATGCTTACTTCATCATAGAACACTCACTTGTGACCAAAGCAGTCATGTAATCACACAGTCATAGAATGGCTCTGTAGCCTTTCCCTGGTCTTAAAATTAAAAGCCAGACATGCTTTAGGGGAAAAAGGGTTTTTACCTCAGTATTTATTTAAGGATCCTTAGGTGCACCACTTTGTCCAGGTGGAATGTGCCGAAAGGCACACAACATGATAAATTGTGTATAAAATTTATAGGCCTTGCAAAATTAGCATATCTATCAAAGATTCCCCAATGAGAGGCTCGAATGAACCCCCCCATCCGTAAGAATCCCCCCTGGATGGGCCTATCTTAGTTTGAAGGATGTTCTAGGGAAGACCTTGGTTTCTCAGGATAACTTAAGAGTTTCTGGCCTCCAACTGTGAGACCTCCAGGATGTTTGGTCTTCTGGCTTAATGGAATATTAGGTCTAAACTAACTTATCACACATAGAGAATTACAAGTATGTGGGCTAAAAGCACTAAGAATACATAAAAGCTATATAAAAGGGATATAAAAGAAAAGGGAAAAATCATCCTGACATCAGTTTGACAGTATTCTTTATTCAAGTATGACACATGTATTTTGTAGCTATTTTTGCTACATATTCCATAATTATTTACTGTGTTAGTCAGACTTATTTTTTCTCTCTCCTTAGAATATGGCAAATCAACAGTGTGTGACCAATTCCAGGAAAAAAATACAGCTGAGGATGTAATTCATAGGCTAGTAAATCAAGAGTACTGCAGCATCACCACTCTGATGACTTATATTTGGAAATAAGTTCAAGAGGAAACATTCAACCATTATCTACATTTAATTCTACACACCAGAATTTCCCCAGTCCTAGATCCTCTGCTTAATACTATATTTTACTGACTTGGTTAAAAACAAAAAGTAACATTTAAATTTCCAGGAATTAGATAGGATCCTTAAAAAATTGTTCATATCTAGTGGGATATGACCCACTGAAACTGAATTCATTGAGATTGAATTAGAAGTTTTTATATCAATGTAAGAGTCACCCTCCAAAGAGAATATGGTATGGAAAATCAAACCGATTCATAACTTAAAAGTAAGTATTATACCTACTAAAATTATATTAATGTTGTATTTCAACTCTCTTCACCTAAATTTAGGTGTCTACTAATAGAGCCATACAGATCACCAAATGTAGATATGTACTTCAGGGTGCCTTGAACAGCTCTTCAGAAGCCATCTACTCTTTTCTAGTGTGTCATGTATAATGACACCTAAATAATCCATACACACCTAGATCTATGTGTTGAATCAGGAGCTTATTCACAATTTCAACAAGTAATTGAAATTTCCTCCTCCTCCTCATATTTTTTTGGTTTCGCATGTTTTGGAAAGGGTTTTTTTGAGATTTATATGTTTGTATCTCAGAATTCTCAAGGGCAATATCAGTACCATGTACACTTGACTAAATATGCAAAGTAATCTCTACACTTGACTAAATATCCAAAGTAATCTCTACTTTTAATATAACATGTCTATACAACTTTTAAATTTCTCATATTCTACTGATACTGATAGCATATGGAACCTTCTTCTAGAGAAGACTAAAGGCAAGGTGAGAAACAGCTTCATATTGAGTTATTTTGGTAAAAACCTGCATATATAATGCAATCTGTAACAGGTATGGACATTTGTTTTATAAATTGGTTACTGGAGTAATTCATAGAAACTAATACTACGTAAATCAATAAATCTTATAGTTTAGCTGGTATTGCAGTACAGATTTTGGATTCATTGACTTTCTGTCATGTAAGTAATGGGGTGGGGGAAAAACCCAGCTAAAACTCAGCCAGCACAAAACAGCTACAAAATCTAAAACCTGATGAGAAAAGAATGATGAAAAGAGAGTGATTACATTGGAAGCACTGCAAAGTTATCAGCCTGGTGCATTATACACTTATGGTGAGACTTATGTAAACTGTGGCCAGGATTTCTTTACAAAGATAAGGAATGCAGATAAAAATGACTGTTAAATACAATTTTAGGTGGCATCAGGGCTGTGTCTTTTATTTGAACCTCTCATTTGTTTTCAGTTATTGTGCTTTGGTCAGTAGTCCCAGAGGGCATCAACTGTATACTTTTAGGTTCAATTCAGGAAGGTTCAATTCAGGAACACTTCAGCTCCAAATGGATATTCAGGGTATGTACTACATTGTACTTTACCTAAAGCAAAAAAAAAAGGTATTCTTAAAAGAATATTGAAATCAGGTCTTCCCTGTCCAGTGCTTCACTCTATACAGATATTTCTGTTTGTCCAGTCTGAGAGATATTGCGAAAGATGCTACTTGCTTTGAATAATACAAATATTCTTCCATTCATCCTTTCTCCTTTGTGTATTTTTACTAATAGTAAATAAGTGGATAAAATATTTGGATGTAAAATGTAAAAATATTTTCATGTAATATATGTATAATTATTAACAAATACTAATATTGTGTATGTATGAAAGCACTAAGGGCATACTGCAGCGAATGTGGAGAAGTTACACTAATATCTGTGCAAACTTGTCAAAAGACAGGTTCACATGGACTGGGACTGCATGTATGTGTCTGCTTGTGGACCAAGCTGATTTGCTGCAAATCTGATCTGATGCTTTCTGATGTCCAATCCAAACCTTCTCCTGTGCAGCTTTGAACAATTCCTGTCAGGGCACTCCAAGGAGAAGAAATCAGTACTTCTCTCTCTTTCTCCACCTTCCCTCTGCAGGAAGTTGAAGAGAGCAATGAAGTTGCCCTCCAGCCCCCTTTTCTCCAAACTAGACAAATGAAAAGTTCCTACCCTCTCCTCTTAGAACATTCCTTCCAGTCCTTTCAACGTCTTTGTTGTTTTTCTCTGGATACATTCAAGAACTTTCACATCCCTGTCAAATTGTGGGGCTTAGAATGGCCCATAGGACCCAAGGTGAGGCTGAATCAATGCTGAATACAGTGGGATAATCACCTCTTTTGAGCAGCTGGTGGTGCTGTGTTTGATGCTCCCCAGATGTGGTTTGCCCTGTTGGCTGCCAGGGCACCCTGCTGACCCCTGCTGAGTCTGATGTTGACCAGCAACCACAGAGCCCTTTCTGCAGGGCTGGTCTCCAGACACTCCTGTCCCTATCTATACTTGGGCCTGATGTTACTCTATTCTAGCTGCAGAATCCATCATTTGGGCTTCTTAAATTTGAGACCATTGATGATTGCTCACTGCGCCGAACAATTTCAATCCCTCTGTAAGTCTTGTCCCTCAAGAGAGTCATGGGCACATCCCAATTTGATATCATCAGCAGGGTTAAATGCATTCAGCTCCTACATCCAGATATTGATAAATGTTTTGAATCGAACTGGCCCTAAAATTGAGGTAATTTTCATCATAATGTCCAGATAACTTCTTCTTTTATATAAGCAAGTCTCTACTGAGTTATGTTAAGTACCATCCAGCACAATTTTCTATGGTAACCAAAAGTTGTATAGGAATGCAAGAGTATAAAATATTTTCTTTCAGAGATTCTGTATCAGGTTGTTTTGTTTTTGTTTTTTTAAATCATTATATCCTTTAACAGACTTTATCTGCCTGATTGTAAACCTGAGATTATTGCTACCTATGTAGATATATTTCAGCCTATATTTCTACATATTGATTTGTATGTTTTGATGGCACCTATGATGGATATTCCCTTTACAAGCATTATAAATTTATTAACCACTGTGTTTCTAAGTTTAAAATATAAATCTTGAGCAGAATCAGGTCTAGCATGAGGAGAATAGCCAGTGATATTTAATACTCATATTGTGCATACTTTTTTTTTCCTTTTAAAAGAGCTAATAGCTTTTGTTTTACAAGATATACTCACCAAAAAAATCTATACTAAGATCTGGTTGTATCTCTTCTAGGCATTTAGAAATATATTTTAAATACAATTTTCCAGAATCTAAGGAAAAGTAAAGTTACGTTAACCCATTTATAATCATCTGCATTCTTCTTTCTTCATTTTTAATAAAAATTTTCTGCAATTATACAAAATCTCCTGCATCACTGGAGATTTATCTAATCAAAATATAATCACTGATGATCAAAGATAACAGTAACCAGATCGTACTCCCAAATTTTGTTTTTCAAGTCTTAAGGCCTGGTCTACAAAACAGTGTATATCACATAACCTTGTATTCATAACCTTGCTTTGAAATCCACCTGTTCTTGAAATTAACCTTATGACATGCATGGGTCTAACTCCTGCTTTTGTGGATGGCTATGAAAACACTGAATAAAACAGCCTTCTTCAAAATTTTCTGTTGTAATTTGGTTTTACCTGTTTAGTGTTCAACCTCCTTTCTTTTTAGTTTACTAAAAATTCTGCTGTGGGAACCACAGCAAATAAGTTCAAATAAGCTATAAATAGCATGTTTAGAATTGCTATATTGTCCTAACCTTGAAAGTGGTTCAGATTGTCTTTTGTGCAAATTGCTTTTCTTTGCAACACATTTTTATATTTCTAGACTGTGGAGTCTGCCTTACAAAGCAATTGTGGTTTTTAGCATTTTAGAGACAGTTTGAAATCACTAGCTAGAACTGCTAGCATCCTCCACTTGACTTAAAATCCATGAAAAATAGAGAATCTATTTTAACCACAGTACAGAAAGAATAAGTGGGATTAGAAAACTTAGAAGGCTTTTATCCTATTACTTCTCTTAATATTTCTCTCCTAATTAAAGTCATAAGAGGTTCTCTTACTGCAATGAACCAGAGAGATGGTAGGGGACACCCTCTCTCTAATTAGAAGGAATTGGTTCAATACCATTAATAACTTCTGAAACCACTGAGTAATTGTGCTGTAGTTTTGTCCATGAAATTAATTCCTTGTGGAAGCAAAAAACATGTCATCTGGGAGAAAAAAAAAAGGCAGTGAAAATAAAAATATTTTTGTATTTTTGTTTTCACTTCAGGAAAATATTTACGTACATAATTTTTGTCCCTTTGTGTCATGCAGTGTTCCTTGCTTCAAAGGGGAGTGACCTAAATAAATTATTTGCTTTAGATGTAATAAATGAGATAAATTATATAACATAAAAGATACTCAAGTGTTTATGCAAGTACTTAGCTAATATTTCTGCCCAAAAACATGAGACAAAATTGTTTAGGAGCTCATGATGAAAACTGTTTTTACGTGGAGGCTGAAATTAATGAATTAAACCCAGAACTTCCTAAAAATCATATTTTTATTCTTTAATTGTGATTCTGGACATAATGACATGAAGATAATAGAAGGTAAAATTATTCTTCTGTTTCTTCAAGAGAAGGCTATGTATTTTGACCATGTTCTAGCCTCAGTCTGGTTTTATGTCAGTTTTAGAATAGATTTCTGTAAGATTATTCCTGGATCAAAAAATTTTAATTATGATAAATTTATTTTGAGGTTAATTTAAGAAAACTAAAACATAGTGTAATTACTGTAGGTAATTTCCTTTCATTTTAGTTGGTCTTGTAGTTTTCACTGTTTAAACTAGGGCTTCCATTCTCCTCTTAACAGTGAGAGTTACCTGTTCAGTTCTATATGACAAGTTTCGCTTTTCATATAAATCTGTGTAGAACTCTAGAAAAGTAAGATAAATTTGTGTCATGCAGGCATTCTCAAACTTCCACTTCTATATATTTCAAATGACAACTTTAATTTTCCTGTTTTGCATGTGCTTTTTACAAAAATTAGTAAAATACATATTTTTCTACTGACATCGATATGATACAGGCAGAGCAGGAGACTAAGATCCCCTGCAAAGAGCTCTGACATATATATATATATGATGTTGTCTGTAATGTAGATCAGTAAGATTTATAAACCCATGGTGTTTAGACTTGGGATACAAATGTCGTGGATGCATTTGTTCTCGTGCCATGGAAGATTAGAAAAATAATTGATACTTGTAATGGGCTTGATACAGTATCAGTACCTTCAGTTTCCTCAAATTGAAATTAAATTGAATAGTTCAGGTTTGGCTGCAAAGCAATCCAATATATAAAGGTAGCTTTTGTGTTTGTTCTTGGGAAATCACAAGTTTATTTGCTTTTACCCTTCTCTTTTCTTCCCAATCCTACTGGTGAGAGAGAGAATGAGCAGTTGTGTCTATTTGGGTGGCTGGCTGAGGATAAACGATGACATCTTTAAAGGTTCCTTCTCACCCATTCTGTGAGTCTGTATTCTGTATTTTTCCCACGTGGTTTTGCATTTCTTCTTAGTACTTTTCATTCTGGCATTCTACAAATTTTACAAAACAATCAAACTACTTGAAATATAGAGCAATATTTTTTGGGAAAAAATTACGTAAACAAAGCTTTTCAGTGGCAGGTGTAAGTAAATTAAGTGTAACTTATCAAAGATAATTTGTTCAGGTCCAGCAATTGTTTAATTAAAGTGTCACTTTTCAGAGGAAGAATCTTTAATTCAGAAAATTATACAATATGGTAGAGCTTAAAAACCTTTGAGCCTATAATAGTTTTAACCTTCATTCACTCAATTCTGGACTCCAGATTTTCTATTTTACTATAATTTGAGTGGAGATGTGGTTCATTTTCACATAAACAATTGCCAGACTAAGACCACAAAAATATAAGCACATTTTCAAACAAGATTATTATCATTACTTGTTGAAGTGTCCATTCTTCGCAAAGATCAGATCAGTGGGTTTTTTAACTATAGATTTTAACAGTCTCTTACAATTTTATTACAAAATTAGAACAAAAGTCTTGTAACAATAGGATAATTCTTATTGCTTTCTTATTATAGTATTAGCCCAGTGAACATGTGCTTCTATCACATTGTGGTACACTTATTTTCACAGTACAGTTTAGTTTAGTTTATAATCTTGTGGACACTGATAGGAACTTTGCACCAGAAGATGCTTTTTTATATCAAACCTGCTTTCCTGGCGCATACATGTACAAACATGTACATGTACAAACATGAATACATGTACACTTCTTTGTAGCTTAATTAAAGTAGATGTCTTCTTTTTGTCCTCCCCTGTAATTATTTTCCTCATTTTTATTGTGTTTTGCCACATTCTTTCCAGCATATGACAGTGATATATGAGCACCCAGTGGATGGGCTAATGCTCCGTGCAACCTGAGTCACCTAGCAGGTAATTTCTCCTGAACAAACACCTGACCCACATTTTCAAGGAACCAGATGAGTCAACATATTATCCTGTGATTCTCTGTGTATTTGGATAGCAGCTAAGTAGCTACTGTAAGGAATCAAATTCTAGACACCTAACCAAGATCTTCCTTAGTTTAAGGTGATCACAGTTTCTTAAAATTATCTTTTGACTTTCATTAATGTTGGCAGTTGGTGAATTTATTTTTATAAGATTATAAATACATTATGTGATTCCACTTTTCATGGGTTGAACTTACTGGCTTGTAGTTTTTTTACAGAATATTTTAACAATGGGGCTAAAGAACTATGAAATAGGATTAGTACTTCCTTTCTGGAAAGCATTTAAAGAAAATGAGTCTCTTGTTTGCTATATAATCCCTTCTGACCAGAAATATTTTTTGAGTTATCACTGACATGTTTTACCAAGAGTATCTGGTTTCCTAAGAGCTACCAGTAATGCAGTTCTGAGAGGCAGGGTCCTTGTTCTAAACCTGAACACCCAAGAGATTTGCCATGCATCTTTCAGGTTTTTAAGTATTATAAAATATGACTCGCATTGTGAGTGTGAATATTACTGAAATACTCTGTAAGTACAATGCTGTATTAACTAAAACTTTTCTGGACAGAAATCTAATGAATGCTATGCATCTCCAAGCATCTTCATTTCCTGACTCAGTGGTAATGATGGCAAAAAAATAAAGCTGGCTTTTCTCTTTAGGACTTTCAAGACTGAAGATGGAAATTACTCCATTTCTTTGCTTCTACTGTGTATTGAAATTTTGCTTTAAGATTTGTCTTTACAGCATCTTCTATATGTATCAGAATGCAGAAATCTTTAAGACATATTTCATAGTGGGAAATATTCTGTGTATTTAGAAATGAATAGTTCTGCCACTGAAGCAGTAGGGCTTACAGAAACTTATGGCGAAGTAAATGCAATCATAGCCTAATTATTTTTTTTAACCTTACAATTTAATGAAGATCTTTTAATATGTGTAAATTTTACTTATTTGCAAAAAAGAATGTGTCAAAATTTAAGAAGACTGGGTGCCGTGTATACATATGAGAAACCCATGTTGCCATTGTATGGAGGCCCTTCTCCAGATACTGCATTTTATTGCTTGTGTCCTCTCCTCTGATGCAGACTTTCTGAGGATTTGATTTCAAAGAGTAGTACTTTTACTGATGTGATGTGTGGGTTATATGGTTAAAAAAAAAAAAGAAAAAAAAATTACTGTGATTAAATTCAAGAATTATTTCCACAGTCTCAACTCTCTGCATTTTTTCCCATGTATGTATTCATGTAGGTAAAAATTTGTTTCCATTGATTCAAAGCCCCTCAGAATATAAAATTTTCATGAAACAGAATTAAATTTACTAAAAATATTCAAATCTATTGAAGTATGTGTATGGCTGCAATATACTGAATGCCTTCTTGGACAGTCTTGACAACCAATGATAGGAGATACTGATAAATAACTTAATGTCATGGGATACAGGGTGGGTTTTTCGCCGAAAAAGCTCTCACAGCCAAAAAAATATTAATTGGAGTACCCAATCGACCTATAGTTACTATCATTGGTATCAGAGCTAACACCAAACTAAATCAATACAACTATTTACAACATTGTACTAGTTTGAAATCAAACCAGTGGGAGATCACAAGTCAGAATTATAATTTAATGGAAGAAAAAGAAAGAAATAAATAAATGCAGTAATACAAGGATCCTAACAAAGTCAGAAATACAACCTGACACTCTAATGGTGGAGGCAGTCCAAGCGAAGCAGTTCTGTTGACACGGGGATCCTGTAGAAAGAAAGGTCTGGAAGTCCGGCAGTAGCTCTTTCCCTCTGGGAGTCCAGTAGGCAAGTGCTAGTGTGGTGTTCAGGATTTCACCTTATATCCATGATGGAATAGTTGGTTCCTCCCTCTGGGCGGAGCATCTCACAATGGGATGGTGAGTCATGAGATAAGGCACTGATGGGCCATTAACAGGAGGTAGTCCAGGGGGGTGTTATCTCTGAGTCATGGGACCAGGCATTGATGGCCCATTAACAGCAGATAGCCCAGGGGGAGTAGGCAAGGAAAACAACACCTGTTCCAACAGCTCACAAAGATGGTAACAGAATATACTTCAACCCAGGACAAACATTCAGCCTTTCTTTTTCTGAATTCAAGTTAGCACTATATTTATTTATTTTACAGGAATATGTTTTATTCAATAAGTACCGTCTGAACTGGTGTTGAGATATTTTTCATTCAGCAGCCATAGCCTTCTCAAAATCATTTTGAAACCTCTTCTAAGCAGAGAGATACATATATTTTAAGTCTCTGAAGGAGTAACCCTATTTTTACCAGCCAATCATTCAAAATGCTAGTTTTGTCAAAGCTTGTTTGAAAATATTGTTTAGAAATGTCAAATAGTGATAAGAAAATATAGGGGCAGTTGTCAAGATCTAGGAAATTATATAAAACATATGAATCTGTACTGCTGTACATCAAGACATTATTTTAACCTAGTGATTAAGGGCAAATAACCTATTGTGCTAGAAACTGAGAATAACATATATCTTTAGCCAATACTGAGGAAGTAACTAGTTTAAAATAGCTGTCCAAGAGGATAAAGTAATTATGAGTCACTAGAAAATGGTTACAAAAATATTCATCTGATGAACATGGTTTTCCCTAAGAAAAGTCATGTTACTTCTTGTCCACTAATTCACTGCTGATTTTGTTGTTTGCTTTTCATCAAAAATAGTGAGGAAAATGCAAGGTAAAAGTGAAGAAAGACAGATAGTTTTGGTCACATTTTTCTTTTAATTTTTATTTTTTTTAATATTTCTTACCCCTCTCAAGTGTCTTAAATACTTGAAGAAATCATGGGATCTCACTAGCTTTTGCATTTCCATTACCAGACTTAGATCCACTGTCTTCCTGCAGTGTTTATAAATGAGGTAAGTCAGAAAAAAATCATGTGCCAAAGGCATACCCAAACACCATCCTCCTCACTTTGTAATCAGCTCACTCTTCTGTTTCAAGTTTCCTGACTGTTCATGGAACCAGGATGCTTAATAGCTATCTTCTATACACCATGATATAACAAAAAAAAACCAAAAAAAAAAAAAAAACCAAAAAACAAAAAAACAAAAAAACCCCCAAAATTGCTTGAGTAAATGAATTTCAAAAGCAATTAAATCGACTGCAGATGGCTGTTACTAGAAAACTAGTAAATCATAAAATAGCTACAGTTACCTGTTGTGTCACAAGTGATATTAGAATTTTACCTTGGGCTTTCCTCTAAGAGTAAGGGCATAGCTAATATGAATAAATATCAAATTTTATAGAACATAGTTGCTTGAGGGAGGGTCTCTGCACAGTAATTGATAGATAAGAATGAAATATTTAAATGGAGTATTTAAATGAAGTATTAAAATGAACTGGTATGGGATGTTCCCTCTATAATGTGATTAACAGAGACAGATGGCAAAAAACTTTCCAAGTACTGCTGTGTGTACTGGCAGTGACAGCTCAGCAGCTAGATTACTGTGTACCACCTTGAAATGTAATTTTACTTCAGTAATGGTTTACATGTTATATGAAATAGCTTCTAAGCAACTGAAAGAAAAAAAATTTATGCAAATTTAATGCTTCAAAATGGTAGGTGTAATTTTCAAGCTTTTATATTAATAATTATTTTTCTAAGTTCATGTTTTAGTTCTAAGAAACAAAACATTAAGGTTGTTGAACAACTTCATATAAAGACAGTAAAAACTATATTCTCAGCAGAGTTAATACAAAAATAATATTTTCATTCCACCAAACTTCAGGTGGATACTCACACAAAGAGAAGAGTTGTTCTTTTCTATATATATTTGTTCAGTTCCAGTGCTTTTTCTAGTTATTTATTTGCTAACAAATATTAACTCAAATGTTAGGTGCTTAAACACTGGATCGCTTTCTACTAAGATTTTTTTATATTGCAGGGGTAAAAAAAAATATGCAAAACTGCAGAGTAGTACAAGTTTCCTTACTGTTCAAGATGCATATCAAAATTATTTTCAGACTGTGATGGACAGCACATGGTCGAAAGGGACACTGCATTTTGACACGTTAATGCACGTATGCTCAATCTGGCTGCTTTTTACATAATTATTCATGTTTCTGTGATAAAAGGGATAGTTTCTTCATGCTTAACTTTGCTCTTCAGCCATTCAATTATATGAAAAGAAAGGTATTTTTAATCTTAGTCTTTTGTTTCTCTCAATTCCATGCTTTAATTAATTTTATATTCTTCTAAAATCATGTTGGCTTTTTTCAAGCAACCTCACGGACAGGTAGGAACTCAAAGAAAAATAAAACCTCCTCATACCTGTTCAGCAGAAAAGAGAAAAGCTGTCTGTGTAAATGCTGGGTATGTGAGAAAGCTTTTCTCAGTGCTTATACTTTCTAAACATACCAAAAAAGAAAAGAAACGTTGAATTTTATGGGTAGCATTTGGGATGCATGGGGAAGGTTTAGATTGAAAAAGCAGAGAACATGGAAGTTTTGATCTTCCTGCACCCTCAGGTGGATGATGCATCTTCACCCAACTCCCTGAAGCTGTCAGTCTCCCATGTAGCCACGGCCTGCTTTCAGAGCTGCTCAGTGGTGTTACTATTGCCTTTTCGAGACAATTCTATCCTTGGCTGCTCAGTGCTTAGGGGTGTAGTTGCAATCATTAATCTCATTCCTGTCTTGACACATGCTTGTTCATCCCTGATTCTGATTCCTGCTCTGGATTCACTTTCCTAAACTAATTTATCCTTGTTTGCTCTGACTTTAGAAGGCTAATTTGCAGTAAATACAGCCTGCCTGTTTCTTCTGTGTTGATGATTTCCTGATCCTGCATGTCCCTTGAAACTCAAAAGTTTTGCTTACCACACATATCTTCATATTGCAGTCTAAAGAGAATCTAATAAATTCAAGTTAAAAAGCCTAGCTGCCACTTATTTTACCATATTTATATATTATTAGTTAGAAAGGTATTACAAATATTCGGAGTGCTTATATGCATATATATTTTTTCTTGAACATGTTACTATTATTTATGTAGTGCCTATTTCTATCTATATCTGCCTATATATTTCTATCTACCTACTCTTGTAACACTGCAAGGTAAATTGAATATCAAAAGAGCCTGAGAAGTGTTGGAAGACTATTTTATACATAACTAAATATACATTGGAACCATTTTGAATCAAATTAGAAGAGAACCTGCAGAAGATGATGTTTTAAAAGGATTTTATCTGCATCTGTAGACAAATATATCCTGATTTGTGACATACATATGACTTTGGAACAACTAAGAAAAGGTATTCTCCATGAGATACAAGCAAGCTATCTAGAAGAATACATTTAAGAATGGCATGAATAGCAAATTAAAGAGTAAAGATACTTTCTGTGGAACACCAAATTAAGCTTGTATAGGAATCACACAACTTAATCATGTGATGAATCATGAACGTTGACTATAACTAATAGCACAGGTGAAGTCAGAACAAGGTGTTTTCTGGACTGCAGCAAGTTTCATTGGACATATCCATTGTGCATATGTTTCTTCTCTGTAGAACAGCTACGGAAAACTGAGCATTATAAAAGGGAATTGTGTTTTAACACCTACCTCAATACATTTTTGGCTTTTATGTCCTGTTTATTTGACTTCAAATCTTGGTGTGACTAAGACTGAATGCAACCATACCCAGAAAGAAGAAATTCCTGTCAAAAGAAGTCACATAGAGCAAGTTTGGGACTGAACAAATATTCCCTCCAAATTTAGAACAAGTCTGCCTGATGCCACCCTTTGATTCCAGAAGCATAGGGCTTTATTCCTATTTTTCATTCCCTTAAATCCATAAGCAAAGTTTTATGTTCTTATATCCTATCTTCCTTTTGGAAGTAAGAATTTATTTTCATGCTGGGATCACAGGTCCTAGGCTAATTTTGAGAATTACTTGTGATGCATTGTGGTTTAACCCCAACTAGCAACTCAACCCCACACAGCTGCTCTCACAGCCTGCCACAGCCCATTAGTGGAATGGGGGAAAGAATTGCAAGAGTAGTGAGAAAACTCATGGGTTGAGATAAAGACCATTTAGAGGTGAAGCAAAAGCCACACACAGAAGCAAATAAAAACAGGGAATTAATTCAAGGCTTCCCATGGGCCAGCAGGTGTTTGCACGGCCATCTCCTGGAGAGCAGGGACCCATGATGAATAATGGTAACTTTGGAAGACAAGCACCATCACTCCAAATATCTCCCCTCTTCCTCCTTCTTCCCCCAGCTTTATATGCCAAGCATGAGGCCATGTGCTGTGGGATATCCCTTGGTTCAGTTGGGATAGCAATCCTGCCTGCGTGGGTCCAACGCATAAGGACAAAATCAGTATTTCTGAATATTTGTGGAAATATCTGGTTTCAGGAAGATCAGGCAAGTTATTAGCAAACATATTAGTAGATTTTCCAAGGCACTGTGATTAACATAGTGCTGTTATTGCAAACATGAACTCTATTTTTCATGAGTGACGAATTCCATGTTTCATTGGGAAAACATAAAATATTTTTTGAAGATTCAAGTGTGTTTCAAAGTAATAAAAAATGTTTCTTGTATGCATTTAGCATAAAAGCAAACCCAATTAACAAATTCATGTACCAGTTAAGACTGTTCTATATTATTGAAAGAATTTCCAACCTGAAACAAGCAAACACACCTTTACATTTTTACATTTTATTGTTCAATATCTAAGGGAGGCAAAAATACAAAGGCTTGTGTGTTGTGTTCAGTGATGTGAAAGAGTAGAACAAATATTCATACTGTTGTCATGTTGTTGGTCCTTCACTATTCACCCGTTTTTTTCCAACTTGTTTTCTAAGTTGGATATGCATTATAACTAGTAGTACTAATATTGGAGCCAAATAAGTAGTTAAAAAACTTCTTTTGCATTATTTTACAACTTTAGCATGTAACCAACTACACACATAATATTTGAATAATGTAATTTACCAAAACTCCCTTTGGTACATCTTTGGACCAACACTATCTCCTTTGTTAAGCCCAGGGGAGATGTTACCTAAATCACCCAATGCTCATGTTAGGACAGAATTAGATTCTAAACTATTTGAACATTTAACCTGGTCTTTCATAGCATTCCTTGGCCTTGCTTCTACCCTTGTCTAAACCAACAATAATTCTATTGAGCATTGAAGAGAGGGGGGAGAATACCTTCAGTTCACCATTTAGAAATAGCTTGCAAACAAAAATGATTTTCCATAATAGAAAATATAACATATCAGTCATATGATGAATCTTACAATGAGTAAATATGACAGCTTGATATTCCTTCATTTTCTAAAAATTGCTTTTTAATTGTTTATCTGAATGAAAGATATCAACTTGGCATGAAACCACCAAGGAAAAAAATACACCTCAAAGAAGATGAATTGGAGTATTCAGTATTTCTGCACATGAATTTGTTTTTCCAATATTGTATGTGTTCAATTTCCTTTAGAGGTAAGAAAAAAGCTAATGAGCATTCCTCTTTCAACTGTGCTTATGAACCACTGCAGACGTGAAAAAAATTACATGAATGTAATATCAAAAGTGAATTGGTGATACGTTGTGTGGTAAGGGATTAGTTTAATTTGCAGATCCCCTGAAAGTATTCTAAATATTAAGGAGCTTGAAATAAGCGACAATTTATTTAGCTATTGTTTAAAGATCATTGTTTAATATGCCATGGTTTGAATTATAGAAAAATTACCAAGTAATAATGGGGGCCCTAGCATCTTTAATGGATCACTTATTTTTTCCGAAACCAATGCAAACATTTATATTAAGGATGTTAATATGAATATTATTAAGAGATGCCATAAAAACTCATTCTGTTCAGTTCAGTCTTGTTGTCGTTAGACAAAAGGAAAATACAAATTGAGAATGTATGACAATGTCAAGATATAAACACACAATTTTTTATTTTTGTGAGATAGAAATATTGAATGCATTTTAATTATTGAAAAAGTGTTGTGGAAGACTTAAACAATAATCTTGAATCATAATTAAAATACCAGCAATAGAAATTTTCATACACTTTTTAAATCAAAAGTTAATATTCTTTGTGTTACAGTAGCCATACCACTACAACAGATTGTAGTTGCCATTGTAATTAATATAAGAGAAATATAAGAGAAATATATGAGAAAACCTGTAGTTTAGTTTCTTAGGTTTTACAATGAGAATGAAATAAATAAATAAATATTCTTTATTGGCCCTTATTACTAAAAAATATTGAAGCAAAACTTAATTGCAATAGATTGAAATTGAAGATAAAAACATTTCTTTTTAAGAGAAGGCAGGAACTATGCAGGTAATCGGTTTACACATGCTTTTCAAAGGTAATGTCCTCTAGAACATCATTCCTTGTAATATTTGTGCAATGACACCTGTAGTGCATTCCAGTTTGTGGGAATCTCCATAGGAAGGCAGAGAACACTTTCTCCTTCCTTTACATATTTTTGTTTCAGTGAGTTGTGTCACCTTGCATTTTATACTGGTATGACTAACACATGAGAAAACTCAGAAAGGTTTTGTTGGTGTCGAAAATGTCTGGTGTGTATGAAACTCCCTTCTGTGTGATCAGTATCAGGGGTCAGGTCGATACCAGCAAGATCTTGCCAGGAGATCCCTGGGCATCCCTGTAACATCCCTGTAACAAGGCACAACATTCATGTCTGAGCTTAAGGGTGCCTCCTAGCCAAAACCATGAGGGCCCTCAGCAAGGCTCCTTTTAGAGCTCTCTCACAGTGGTTGGTTTGGGTTTTTTCCCCACAGCTTTCGTGTTCTAGGCTACACAGTTACAAACACCCCAAACTCAGACAGCTACACCCCTAGATTTGGGATACCTGGGGGGGTGCCCTCAGTGATGGCAATCACTTTGGATGATATAGATGCGAACTAAAAACAGGTGAAGTCTTAATGTAATCAGAAAATCTAAGGTTTTACCTGAAAAATGTATTCTATTCAGTGAATTCAAGAGAGACTAAAACTTAACATTCTACATAGCTGATCAGTTTGCTGTGCTTTCCCTTAGATGTGTAGCCAAGGTGAAGGAATTAGGTGGGTGCAGCTGGGCTCAGCTGTGCTTACCAACAACCCACCACAAAAAAGCCCTGCTTTGACGCTGTTTGCCCTGTCATGCCCTCGTGCAGAGGGGTCGCAGCATCCTTCCCGCAGATGTCCCTGTTCAGGAACCGTCCCCAGCAGGGAATAGGCACAAGCTGGTCGTGCTGTGCTGGCTCCTCGTGAGAGGGAGCACGCTCAGGAGGCTCAATGTGCTAGCTGGCGTCACCCGGAGGCAAAGAAGCAAGAGGGGCCTCTGGTGTGGGTTCCAACAGGTTTCATTCTGTGGAGGGTCCAGGGACCAAAGGCTAGGGCCTGGGATTTGCAGGGTTTTTTATATGGGGGTAGCAAGGGAAGAACCAATGGGGTACAGGCAAAGGGGCGGGTACAATGTAGCAACAACCAATGGGGAGAACAGGGAGGCGGGAGTTACAAATGGGAGCCAATCATAAATCAAAGAGCAAAGATCTTTCTAGACCAGGAGAGGCAGTTAGGCCGTTAGGCAGTTGGGCGGTTAGGAGTAGGGCGCCACCCAGCGGATGGCCAGCGCCTGATGGACACTTAACTGCCACAGCCCTGAGGTGGGCTGGGCCACCACAACACTGCTTATTTCTATATTTTGTTATTCTTCCATGGCTCCAACTGCATGGGTATCATGGACTAAATCCCAGAATATTCACAAGAAAAATAATTTAGGACAGTTTGGTTTTCTTTCCTTTTTAAATTAGTGTTGTAAAGGTAAGTAAAAGTACTTTGAAGAAAACAAATGATGACACCTACTAAAGGAAATGACAAAAGGTTCCCCATCTGTATTCTTGCAAATGCATTGTACTCTCACCTGTTTCTATTATGGGGAAAAAATGGAATTTAAAAAAAAAATTGTTGCTATGAAAGTTATTTTAGCACTCTCTTCACCACTTTTTATTGCAACGAATGATGAGTGTCTGTATTGGTTTATCACAGCAGCAAGTATCTTAGTTTCCTGGTTTGCTACTAGCTCCTCAATAATCGTGATGCTTGTACCCAGAGCTATTCTGCAATGGGAAATATGGCACATTCAAAGGCATCATTGGAATATATGCTTCAAAAACTTCCTTCTGATCTGAATTGGGGCACTACCACAGACATTTATATTGAATTTACTTTTGCTATGCCTTCTGCAGTAAATCAACCATCTGTGTTTGGGACAACTTCAAGGAAGGTTTGAAGATAATTTGCTATGTTCATTTTGTAATAGGAGTAAGGATGAAACCACAACAGACCCTGATTTTTGCCTGTCCTGCCAAACCCTGGAATGTTATCCTATGAGACTTGCAACCTTCAGCACTTTCTTATTTTCTTGTGCAGTGTCCCAGCACTGGAAATATATAATCTTTAATGCCATGCTAAAAAAACCACAAGCAACCAACAAAACCAAAAACCAAACCAAACCAACAACAACAACAACAACACAAAACAAATAAACAAACAAAACCTTACCAAAAACTTATTTAATGAGGTAACACATGATAAAAACTATATTTCAGGATATTAGCACCAATACCCCTTTCTTAGAAAGTAAATCGAATTTTTACAGAGCACCTGTAGTGTGAGACCTTAGGAGCCCTTGAATTCTAACTGAAGGGCAGTAATATCCAATGGAGGGGATATATTTATCTGCTCTAGTAATGTCACAAGCACCTATCTGATTCTAAAAATGCACAATTTCTGAATTTTTCTGTATTTCTCTCATAACAGACAAGTAGCTATCATATCTGTGATATCACTATTTGGTTTCATTTAATCTTCTAACACCAACAGTAGCATTTAGAAACTATCACGATGAAAAAGCTTACCAAAACAAGACAAAAAATTCAGTGTATTTTTCATCCAGATCAAAGACATTTATCTGCTTGTTTGTATGTGTAATTTGTTTGTTTGTTCTGAAAACCTGTGAGCAATTAAAAACAAAATAAAATGCATTGGTACAAAACGTGCTGGATTAGACAGTGTGATATGTTGCTGTGGAAGCCAAGATTGTACTGAAAGGAACTGGATATTTATGTGGATATAAGAATATCCAGATTTATGGTGTTATTATTAGTGCATATTTGACCAATCTATAGTCATTAGACAAAATTTAATCACATATATCAAATGCTGCTTATTGATATTTGTGGAAAGGTTACTGTTTCCTCCACCCATTCTATTTAATTACCATTGGCGATGGGTTGTAAGACCAAGATTAAATTCCAAGTCTAACTCTTGCTGAGTAATTAAAAACAAGAAAAAACAAAAGACAAAAATGCATTACACCATTGCTATTACTGCTATGCATATGCTGTACTATTACGAACAAGACCCAGTGGGAAGGAGCACCCCTATGTTATGCAGATATATTCTAAGCTGGAATAGAATTTGTTGTGGTAATAACATTAAAGACTACTTCTCTGGTATTTCATCTGTAATATAATTGGTCAAGGTTAAACTGATGGACATGTTGAGGAAAACACAGCAATTTAAAGACTGCTTCTTTGCTGGATTCTTCTCATAGATACATTTTGTCCTCCTTTTTTGAACTATGGCCTGTTCCAGCAAAGTTGCCTAAAGTGCCTTCAAGGTTCTGCAGAGAGATCTCAGTGTTCAGTTTGGTTTCATCATCAGCAAAATCCTTTTCCAGAAACAATGAACACTGCAGTATTCATTGCCAGTGGCACAAAACAAAGTCTATTTTTGTTCTAGCCTGAGGTGCCCTTCCACAGCAGGTCAATGTTCATAATTTTCTTTTCTGCATTTTTTTTCTGTCTTGTCATTTCATTCAGTTATGCGACAAACCCATCTCTTGACATGACTGATGGAACTGTGTGTGGTGTCTCACATCACCCACTGTAATACCTGACCAAAAGATACTTTGCACTGATATAAAAAATTTCAGGTTTCCAGGCATAGATTTAAGAAGAAAAACATATCTCTCCCATTTCCAAACCTTGTAAAGCACTTTCTACTCAGTGCCTGTTAGCAACAATATTTTAAATAACAAGAACATTCAGAGGTAGGCAGGAAATTTCTCATACTAACTTTAATTCATTGATTAACATAACAAAGCAGAGTGTTAGGCAAGGTGCATTTATATGAATGTTACATTCAAAAGACAAGGTTTAGGGGAGACCCTATCCTTTGTAGACATTAGATAAATTAAGACAGAGCAGTTCTTTTTATTGGAGGTCAGCTCTCAGGATGATTTTGAAATGTTAACATTAAAAATCCCCAGAAGTTACAAACAATTTTCTTTGTTATCTCGTTTCCTTGCACAGCATTGGTATAACTAAGAGCATAATGAAAATCTTAGGTTAAAGACAGCAAAAATAGATACATATTTCCCAAAGACAGTAATAATCATATCTCTTTTTTATTTACTAGTGCTAGTTACACAAAACCATCTTATTTAGCAGAGATGAGATAAAAATGATACTAAAGTGGTTTTTTTTCCTGTAATAAACTGCAGTTTTAAACATATCCAACTTTTTTTTTCCACATTTCTAGGAATATGGCAATGAGTTATATGTTTATATTTTGTGATTTAATTCTCTTATCATTGTCTTTAATTCCTGTAAATTGGAACACACCCAAATGAATATTCTGTGGAGAATGTGAGAAGACATTTTATTAATAGCTTTATTTGTAGAAAGTAATTGAATTTGAGTCTTATCCAAAAACAAAACATGGAAAAACGCCATCTTGTGCACACAACATAAACAACCCCTCAGGTGTACTTATCACATTTATTGCTGTACATATGCAGAGTTCTATGCATATCCTAGCCAGCCATGTCTGGCTAAGAGACAGCATGAACTGGCTGAACAGAGGGTTATACCTCTTGTATAGAATGTGGAAATGCCTTTCTAGCAGAGGAACAGAGTATTCTGGTGATCACAATCTGTATAAAGCTCCTAAAAAAAAAAAATCTGTAAAATGCAAATTGCTTTCAGACAGTGTGCCCTGTAACAGATTTGAATTATGGAAAGATACCCTATGTGACACTGCAACCTTGACCATTTCAGATGAAGGAGCGTGCCTACTGTATACTGAAAGTAGAATAATTCATTCAAATTACCTGCATTGCAGCTGAGCAACTGTTTAACTCCTCTGAAATCCTACAGCCTTTAATACTACCTCCCAGACACATAGAAAGCCACTCGTCACAAGATCATATAATTCATTTCTCATGCAGTACACTGGAGACAAATTACTGTCAGTGATCAGTACTGCAGTTTTTATCATCTAGAACAAAAGATACAGGTTTGGGGTGGGTTTTTTCTATTTTTTCCCCTATTTCTTTTCTTCCCTCTAGGGGAGGAAAACAGTCAGAGCTTTGTCAGCCTTTTTTGGCCATGAACCTTAAAGAAGTCACTCAGTTTAGCAGCCTTAATATCTTTGCAGCACTATAAATAAAGATCTGTTTTCCCAAGGTAGGCAGCATTTCAGGAGCAGATACAGAAGAGGGAAGAGAAGAGAGAAAACAAACAATGATGGTTCAAACTGGGCAATTACTAACCTAACCCCTTTGACATTGAGGCCAGCAGCTTGCTATAAAATTATCATTTCATTGAAAAGGTGGATTGTATTTGATATGCACCAAGGTAGCTTAGACAGAGAAATTGCATGGCATCTTTCCTAGCAACATTAGTGACCTTATTTTGCCAGGTTATTTTAAATTAAAGAATTCAGACTTAGAGCAACAACTGCTGGCAGTTGTTGCTCTGCATTAATTGATGCTTCAGAAAGAAAATTCATAGGGAAATTGTCTAAGATTTTTTTTTTTAATTTTGTTTCCCATCACAAAAGGCTACCTGCATTTCCTGTAAGATGAAATCCCTTACATTTTCTTTACAAGAGAAACAAATGTCCCTCAGTGTTGCTGCCATTCCTGTACTGCTTTATATCTCTATGCAACACAAGGATTGATGTGTTACGCTTGCTCATTTTCATGTCCATGTTTCAACCCTGTTCCCATGGGGTTCACTGCTTGCTTTGCAGTAGAGTTGCCCCTTAGAGCAGCAGGGCTTCAGTATTGCTGCAGGCTTCTAACATTACAGCCCTGCAAATGTCAAATGGTGTTCCGGTGAAGCCTGCTGGCTCCTTTGCTTGGATCTTCCCCTCCAGGCTCTTTCTAGCTTTCTCTCCTTCTTCCCTCCTCCCTCAAGAGTCTGATGCCTGGCATATTTCCCAACTGCATTAGTCATGCCAGAAGCAGAACCACATATCCTCAGTTGAGCTGGTTCCACAAGCTGCCCAAGAGCCCTTATGAGACAACAGACCATACAGCTTTGATAATTTTGCTAGAAATACACTGTTTATGGATGGGGAAGCAATAATTTTAAGTGCTGTTTCTGAGCTTTTAATAGTGATAACTTCAAATTTGTTTGGTGTGAAGAAAAATCTTAAGATTATTGTTTAAATATTTTAAGTTTTGTCTTCAAACAGGCTTTGATAATCCAGAACCTTATATTTTTAAATGCAAACCTGGTTGTATTCAGCTGTCAGCATACATGTTATCCCTCAGGAGAGACCCTCTAGCTTTTATGTTATAACTATCTGTATTAAAGCTAGTGAGAAATCTGGAAAATAAAACAAAAATATCTTTGCAGTAATTTTTTAATTTATCACCTCTTTATCAGGAAAAAAAAGCCCTTGAGGAGTTTGGGGTTCATAAATAAAAAACATAAACCCTTTGAAATATTTATCCCCATATTACTCTCTCTAAATGTGTCTGCTTTTAAACTTCAAGGTTATGACAGAGAAATGAACAACAATATGCAGATATGTGACTTAGAACCTTGCACTTACCTCTACTGAGCTTCTATGACTTTTATAAATGAAGTGAAAATAATACCAGGAGCTTAAAGTCCATTTTAACAAAACTGGTGATTAGGATGGGAAAGAGGAATGGAGAAAGAAATGTGAGCCAAGAAAATGTGTGCTTGTCCATTCAGAGGTCTGCTGAAAACAATATAAAATATATTAACACTATTTTTAACACCTGTATTTGCAAACACGGAAGAAAAAAAAATGTGTGTGGTTTAACTCTCAGATAATGGAAGATAAAAAGATGCTGTGGAGAAGATAAAAGGGATATAGGAAGTTGTCAGAGTCCATCAAAGATGCTATCAGAGCACCGCAGCAATGAACAAATCTGTTTGTGTGAATTAGCCACACTAGAGACAAGCACATACTGTATAGAAAACCCAGAAATGTCAGGGCTGTTGCTGAACTTTATTCTAAAAATATTTTCTAGCTCTTTTCCCAGTAGGAAAAAAATAATATTTGGAAACATGAGACAGTGTAAATCAATTAAGATTTTATTGTGGTCTGTTCAGGAAGCACATCTGATCTATGCAGAATCCTTTGCCCCGTGTCCTCATCATATCAGTGCATGTCACATTAAATGGCACAACTAGCACTT
>VZTN01000998.1:293-19124 GCA_013400515.1 Erpornis zantholeuca
AAGTCACTGAATAGATCTGTCAGTTTACATTCCATTATAAGCTGGTCCTCCTCCACCTTCCGGTACTACCCAGTTAATGTTCTGACTTGGGTCTTTAATATCACATGTTTTGCAGTGGACACAGTTCTGAGCATTTATCTGCAGCCTTGATCCTTCTCCAGTTTCCAGAGGAACATACTCATAGACTCCTGCAAAGACAAGAATGGAGCTATCACTTTGCTGAACGGTTTCCCACTGCACATATACTCACCAGCAAGTGTAACGAGGGAAATATATTACTAATGTGATTTAACTCCCTTCTTCCATGTTTAATAGTTATTTCTTCACAAAAGTACTGCTAACATATTTTAAGACCTGCAAACTGAACCCCCTCCTAGGAGGAAAATCAGGATAGCATGCTTGAAGTAAGTAGTAGGCCAGGTGGACCTGTCCTGAAGTACTCAGTCTTTCATCTTGCAGAAACAGCTGACACACCCATTATCGTTACCTACCTGCTGGACAAAATCTTTGCTCCGGTCCATCGAACACAGCCAGATTCCTGCTCACAGGGACGCTGTCATCTTTGAGAGTTAAGTGAGCGGGCTGGTCGTGTTCATGGTTTGTGCCACTTAAAGCCACAGATGACAGGAGATCAAAACTGATTTTTCCATCGGGCTTTGGGTATTCAATAGGTGTGCAGTCTTTGGCTGGCTTGAGCTGAGCAAAATCTGGTCCTAAATATATTTTTAATACATTTCAGTATAGAATTATTGCAATTTGCAGCTACTCAAGAACAATTCAACTAAGCTGTTTTAACTTTCTTTGTCATCAGAATTAAGTACTTAATGAAAGATAGCCTTTTTCATGAGACAAAAGACTAAACCAAGTTTTACTAAGCACTGTTTTAATGTCTTCATTTACATTATATGGTAGCTAATACCACAAAGTGCTTCAATGCTTTTATCAATTTCCTCTGTACACTTTAAAGGCTCACCACTGGACCAGATGTGCACTAGCTGAAACTAAGACCAGAAAAGACTGACATATAAATGTAGAATCTTCTTCAGGAGATAATGAAATTACCTGGATGTTTTAATGTCCATGGTTCCATTCCTCGCAGTAGCCAGTAAAATATACCTGTATATATCATTCCTCCATACACACCAAGTATGCTATGGCAGGATGGTCGGATGTTTCTCACTGCATACAGCTCTTTCCAGACCCAGGACTTTTTCAGGTTCTCTTCATATTCTTGCACGTCAAGTCCTAAGGCAGTACATTACTTGTTAGGTCCTATAGTACATCAAGACTATCGTTGAAATTAAAAAAATAAATGCTGAATAAAGAAGTCAGCAAAATGAGAATTTCAGAACTGTAAGCTAGGAATATACTAGACAACATGTTTCTCTTGAATCAAGAGACCTGTTTTGTTGGCACATACCTACTGCTCCTTTGTAGCCTCTATTAAATTGAGCAGAATTAAATTGCCTCAAATATATTCAGACAGGTGGCTACATTGGCACCTCTGAGGGAAAACAGCTACTTGTTCATAGAATCTGAGTGCTGACCAGGACAGTCTACCTGTGATCCAAAGCTGGGTTTGCAATTCTAATGTAAAGTTCAAAAGCTTTTTCCATACAAATTTTGCAACCACAGTCCCATTTCAGTAACTATGGCTATGGTCTAATGGATGATGCCAGTGCTAGATAACTTCTTCCTTTGTAATCAGCACATTCATAAGATCTATTTGACTGCAAACTTTTGATTTAAACTCTTTGACTGTATTCTTTACAAATATGAAACACTGCACACTTAAAGTCAAGTAATTATCTTAGAAAAAAATGTTTCTTCGAATGAAAATTATTTGAGAACTTTCCCTTCACCATTCTCCATTACTACTGTATAGGAATATGTGTTCTCAATAATCAGTTTTAAGCCTTGCCTATATATGAAAATCATGCTTCAGTCTGTATCTCCCATAAAGCCCATTATCCCTGCAAAGAGTGGGCTGTAATAGTCCAGTCCTTAGAAGACTGGAAAAAAGCATATAAAACCTGTCCATAATAAAACAAGAGTCGCACACTACCCCACCAACAGTGTTTATAGCTTCAAATGGATTCTAAGCATTTCAGCATGTCTAGCTGAAGCTTTAATTGTTCAGCACACCTTCTGTGTATGGTGCATTTCAGCTGAATGAGAGCTCATTAGGCCTGATTCCACCGGTACAGAGAGATTTCTAAAACAATCATCATGTGGCACCTGGCTACTGAAATTCTAATTCTCTCTCTCTCTCCTGACTTTATTAACAGATTTAAGGAGACAACTAAGGCTTAAACTACAAGGTGGTCAGGACCAGGTGATTACTTCAATGTGCTTGTATCACATACAAAAGAAAATACATATAGTCTCAAACTGAGATGACTGAAAAATTAAAAAACAGGAAGAAAGGACTGAATGAAAACAGTATTGTAACAACACTAAGAGCAAATTTAAAAAATCTCACCCTGTTTTGCTTACATTAATCTATTCCTTTATTTTTTCCTGTTTCGGCAAGCTTTCAGTAACACTTTTTAAATCATAAAGCACTACTTTTTAACATGTTTGTGAACAAAAGTATTGTTTACTTATACAGGAAGTGTAAGCTTACTTTTCAGATCGTCATTAGAGGTTCTAGCAGTAGGATCAATACTTACGAATAACTGAGCAAATATTAATGTCTTTCTTAAATCATTTGACATCATCAATAATAAATAAACAATAAAATAAATTTTAAACACACCCATTACATGATTTATTTGCATTTCCAACTAATTCCTTCAGCCAGATTAATTACTGCTGTTAGTTGGCGGTGGTTCTAATTGAACACAAGGTAATTACAACTCAAGTGATCTTACCTATTGTCTTTGATTGGAGATTTTCATTGATTAATTGACTAAAAATGGCTTCTGAAGCCAACATGCCACTTTTCATTGCAGTATGTGTTCCTTTGATCTTGGGAACATTCATGAGTCCAGGACTGCAACCAATTAATAATCCACCTGGGAACGTGAGTTTGGGTATTGACTGAAGAGAGAACAGAAAGAAATGTGGTTGTTTGGTTCTTGCTTTTTATAGTGAAAATAACATTCTGGAAATTGAACTGGCATAAGGCTTGAGTGTCCTGTCTATTTTCAGACTAAACACACACCAGTTACTCCAGTTACTCATGGAATTTGAGCACAGTATGAATATAGGAACACAGACATTGTACTTGTGCTGAGCATGAAAGTGACAACATTTTCCTTGCATCCCCTTTACAGCTGCTTTATCTGCAACAAAACTCCACTGATATGGTTTTCCTCCTTCAACCTCATGTGAATTCTTTAAAATAAAAAATCCAAACCCTCATTTGTTTCCCTGATTTCCACTCAGCTAGTTGTACTCATCTCACCTTACAGTGCTTTTTTCCACAAATCTTTTTCTGTGAAACTGCACAATGCCATCATGCCTATCCCCCTTCACCTTATTTCAGAAGTTGCTCAGCAGCCAACAAATATATTTTGGCGCAAAATCACCATCTTACTCCTGTTCTGTAAGCATGATGTCGTAGAATATGGTCAACTCACAAACCTAAAACAGCCAGATGATTTGCAAATATCAGGTTAATGGTATTAATATACCACGTTATATACCTGTATTAACTAAGGAATACCTCAACTACCAAGGTGATTAGGATTTTAGACAGGGAACAGCTTCAAAGTGCAGACTGACTGCAGAACTTTGAGCAGAAAGCTCTGATCAAAGCCTATTGCTGAAGGTAAGTTTTGAACATACCCTTCCTCCAAAACTCTTTGGTACTGAGCAGCACTTCTTAATCTAGCATCCTGCTTTTATTAAAATTGTTTGAAAGAATTCATTTTGCAGTAGCCTAAATAGCTTTACCCCAAACAAGTATTTTTATTTCATGAAAAATATATCTCTTGTACTTCAAGATAACCCAAACCCAAACCAAAAGTTTTGTTTCTTCTGCTTATTCAGATGTTACCTCTTTACTAGTCACCTGGGACTGCTTACTTTTGAATTGTCGTCTAGCAATCACTAAAAAAGTTGTATTACATAGCATTTCCTCTGTGTTTTGTGCAATTTGTTTAATCAGAGATGTAGTGATTTGGTTCATAGGAAAGGTATTTTGGGCTGAGAATACAACTACAACTTACTTTTCTGGGACCAGAAGTCTTAAGTTCAGCCACATAACACTATTTCAAAGGGGTTAGGTATACAGGATATTCTCTCTTTTCACTGAAAACAGCCACTCTGTTAATGCTGTTAGTGCACCATTAGGATCTATTAGGATGCAATGGTGCAGCACTGACATAAGCACAGAAAGATTTCTTGACCGACTCTTTGAATTGCATAGAAAGATGGTGATCAAGTACTTTTCTTCTGCAACCACTGTTTCATGTAATATGCACACAGTGACCAACAAACTGAAGAATAAATGAGATTCAAGATTAGTCATGTAACACAAAAGGTAGCACATACTGCAGCTTTGGCAGTAATTCTCATTACCAGTACTATGGCACTTGGTGCCTGTTTTCATAGCCAACTGAAGAAACTCATCATGCCAGTATGTCACAAGCCCTCCCTGCCCCGAGACACAGACACAAAACAAGGCTGCTTTGGAGAAGGGGAGACACCTGCTCCCTGCAGAGTCTTTCCTGCTACCAGACAGGAACCCTCATGTTCTTCCTCCCCTTAGCTCAGCTCAGGGCTTAAAATCTGTTAAGTGAGTCTAATATTTGACACGTAAATGGGTCATCAATATAAAGGTTTTTCCCCCGATATTTGTAACATACACTGCTCAACAACAGTAACACCTTTTATTTTTTCCACAAAACCTTTCAACCTTTCAAAAGTTTTTGATAAAATGGAGACAAAATAGAGGGTGCATGGGAATTTAAGTGCTTCATTTTTCAATTTTAATAAACCGAAGAAATAGTAGCTACAGAGATTAAGTTACTAAATTCTGATCCTTCCACATGCTCCAAAAAACATGTGCACTCTCTCCCCCCGTTCATTCTGTGCTAAAGACTGAAGATCATGGTCATAAGGTTATCTTGAAGTTAATGGTAATTCTATACACCTATTTGATGCAATATTGTTACCAAAATCAAAAACTGGAGCTACAGAATGACTTACATAAGAAAATATTCCTGGACTACAGTGATACAAATGAGTCAGACTGCTACAGTTATTAATCAAAGCAACACATGCAAAAGAAGAGCTAATCTTAAAACTCTTTCTAAGTGAATCATCAATAAAGCTTTTTTTTACTGAAGCTGCGTGTTTAAAAAAGTCTTTTAAAAAAGAGTGACTTAATGATCAATTAGACAAATCTATCTACAGGAAATTAAAAAAAGCACCAAAAAACCAACAAAGCAAAGCATGCTTTTATATTAGGAATAATGCAAATGTTGGTTTAAATCCAACAAAGGTGTCCAAAGATGGGACAGAGATGCACGAGAGCTGTAGTTCTACTGAATCTGTAATTTAGCACAATGTCTGTAAGTGACTTAAAATATACTGTGTTCTCTCATGGGTTTTGAGTATAAGGAGGCAACGAAAGTCACAATCTGGCTACTTCACCAAAGCCAGAAATTCAATGACTATCTGTGATAGCGAAACCAGTGCAGAGGGTGGAAAAAAAGATCCTTCTTGCATAAAAGTCTAGATTAAAACATCTTGGTGTTTTGCATCTTATCTGTGTCAATAATGGAGTGGCAATGGCTTTTGAAATAAGCCAGTAGCATAGCTGTGTTACGACATGATATGACATATTTCCACTGCAGAGTGGACAAAATCAACTCTCAAGACTGGTTAAATGTGCGGCATGGGTGTAATCAAGAAGTTGCTTCCTGAGGCCACATGACTCACTCCCAGTAATGCACACCGGGGTCAAAGCCTAACTCCGTGTGACTGTGACAAGAGTGATGCTGATGATGAAATTCCACTTGTATTGCCAAAATTGCGTGAAGCTACATTTATAATAATAAGAAGAGGTTCAAAAAGGAAAGGCAAAGTAGTCAGAGGACAGAGTGGAATGGCCCCACACACAGGCTGCAGATCACGAACACAGGCTAGTTTTAAGGTCCAAACTGAAAGGCACATTTAGAATATGGATCTGGAAGTACAGAACACACTGCCATGCCCTGTGTTTCAAGATGAGAAGCTAACAGGTTGAAAGTACTTTAAAACTATTAAATATAAACTCCAGACCATTTTTTGCAAGCTTTTCCAGACTTTTCAACTGACCTTAAGTCTTGATGAATACACATTCCAAAGTTTACCTTTTACACTACTTAAGTCAACAAAATGAACAAAGTATTCCACCTCCCAAGAAAGCAGAAATTCAAAGTTGTGCATGAAAGAGACTCAAGGTATTTGTATGTAGAGAGTTAAAGATTTACCTGCCAAATTACATTACAAATTCAGCACCATCAATGACTTAAGGGTTAAGCACTGAAAAGGAGTTTCTCTTGCTAGAAGACCCCAGTAATTTGGAAGACCGCACAGGAACAGATCAGTGGTACTACACTGTCTTCCCCAAGATTCCACGCAAATCAAAAGATTGTGGCATCTCTGCTGCTGAACATACTTGACTGCAATGTACGTTTCACTTCACTGGCCACTCTTTGCTGGATAAAAAACTGTCAGGATGTTTGGGCTCAGAGTGTTGGTGAATGGAGTTCCATCCAGCTGGCAGCTGGCACCAGTGTGGTTCCCCAGGGCTCGGTACTGCGGCCAGCCCTGTTTAATTATTAATAACCTAGACAAGGGGATTGAGTGCACCCTCAGTCAGTTTGCAAGCAGCACCAAGCTGGGTGGGAATGTTAATCTGCTGCAGAGGGATCTGGACAGGATGGATCTATGGACCAAGGCCAATTATACTGACATCCAGTAAGGCAAAGTGCTGTCCTTAGGTTACAACAGCCCCATGCAGTGCCTTAGACTTGGGGAAGAGTGACTGGAAAACTGCCCAGCAGAAAAGGACATGGGAGTACTGCCAACTGAACACAAGCCAGTGTGTGCCCAGGTGGCCAAGAAGTCCAATGGCATCCTAGCTTGGATCAGAAATAGTTCAGCCAGCAGGATCAGGGCAGTGATTATTTCCCTGGTGATGCTGTACCTTGAATCCTTTGTCTAGTTTTGGGCCACTCACAACACACTGAAGTGCTGGAGTGTGTCCAGAGAAGGGCAACGGAGTTCACTAAGGGTCTGGTGCTCAGGTCTTACAAGGAATGGCTCAGGGAGCTGGGGATGTTTAGCCTGGAGCAAAAAGAGGCTCAGGGGAGACCTTATCACTCTCTACAACCACCTGAAAGGAGGGTGTACTGAGGTGAGCGTCAGTCTCTTCTCAGAAGTAACATGTTACAGGAAGAGAGGAAAGGGCCTCAAGTTGTGCCAGAGGAGGTTTAGATAGGATATTAGGAAAAATATCTTCACAAGAAAGGTTGCCAGGCACTCACACAAGCTGCCCAGGGAAGTGGCTGAGTCACCATCCCTGTGTAAGAGATAGAGATGTGGCACTTAGGAATATGGTTTAGTGGTGGACAGTGATTGGACTCAATGATGTAAATGGTCTTTTCCAACCTAAACGTTTCTGTGATTCTGTACTTCATTTAGAAAGTAAAGTGAATATGTCAGAAGATTTTCAATATGACAGAGCCCAAGTCTAGCAAATCTCAGCAGCCAGTACCCAGCAAGACAAGAAGGTTTTTCTGTCCAGCAGAACATTTGGTATAGCATGCAGGCCAAATCTACAGCACTAAATACATGGCTATGGAGAACCCGAAGATAAAAACTTTGTAGAAAAAATTACCTGGATACCACCTTCATTTAAGGCTCTGGCACCATAAGCAATCCTTGTTCCACCCTCCAAAGTAGGCTGTACACTAGGATGGTGCTTCCACCTCTGAAATTCCCTAAATGGATTCAAATAGGGATTTTGATAATCTAAACCAACCTTAAAAAAAGAAAAAGTTCACATTAATAAAAATAAGCTATGAAATTTCAACAAAAACCTGAAATTAAAACAATTGCATATTACTCCACCAAGTCTTTAAATCTCTTTTATACTAAAGCAACCTCAGGAACTTTCTACTTAAACTACTGGCAAAATACATTCTATTAATGGTACAGCAGAAGCAAATCTGAATATCTGCTGCTACAAGTCTGTTCTCATCCCCACCTGAAATATGGAAAATATTTAATTGCACTGTAACCACCTTTCAGCTGTCTTTGGAATAAAATGAATTAAATTAAGCATGGTTTAATGGGTGGCATAAGCATGAAAACTTGTTTTAAATTTATATTTCAACCTCTGCCCTAGAAAAGCTGAACTAAAAAGTAAACAATTACTTTTTGATCATTATATTCTTGTGCTCACAAACTTTAAACAGTTCTTCAAATTGTTTAGCAGTCAATTATCATTTCCAGTTAGGTGAGCCATTGTAATAAAGCACAGGGGAGCAATGATGAAAGCAGAAAATGGGATAAAGAAGATTTCCAGGGGGCTGGATGCCCAGGATTCTTATGCATTTGAGAATTTGACCAAATTTATACTCCGCATTTCCCATCTTTAAGATGCTTTTAAAAAGAATTCTGTTGCCTAAGTTTTCTCTTTTGAGAAAGGGATTCTTTCTGGTTCCTGTAAGCTTTATTGGAGACAAATAACAAAATATATCATGAGTCAGCAGCAATCAAGACTTTGATTTCTGTGGCAGGTCACTGCTTTTAGAGCAGTGTTTGTATCTACTTTGCTGACAGGATATAACTAATTGAATAAGTTTCAAACTAAGGGTAAAATATAACCCTGTTGCAAGAATCATCTCAGACTGAAAGAGGTATAAAGTTCAAAGACAAAAAAGTGATTGTGTGTTCACAGAGAGGCTGGTTTTTTCCTCTCTGGAGAGATTATGAACATTACTGATTACCTACCATTCTCTGTGAGAACCAGAGCTCTCTGCCCTTCTAAAATTAAACAGAATTTGAGTATCTACTGTATGTACTTATTAATTCCAATATTGGAAATCTGTACAGGACAAGTATGTCCATCTGAGAAAAGCTAACACTTTTTAAAGCTGTAAAGTATTTTTTTAATGCATCTTACAAAACAGACAAAAATAAGAGTTTTTCACACACTCTGTAATCCTTCTGAAATCTAAGAGACAGAAGTCTCAGCTCAGTCCCACGCTGTTAAAAGTCCAGTTTGCATGCTTGACTCTTACAACACCTGAGTTGAAGCACGTGCCCAGGGTAAATAGTGAATTTTTCATTTTGAACTGCAGGTGATAGAGAATATTTCCAATCCTTGCTCCCTGCATCACCTGGCTGCCAGAATGACATCAGACTATCTCTTGTGATCTCACTGCTTCTGATAAAGAGGCAATAAGCAGGAAGAAGCTTATTGCCTGCCCAATTCAGAAAGGTAGTTGCTAAAGAGGGCAAGGCCAACGGGGGTGGTGATTACCAAAAACAAAGTGAAGAGCTCAGAAATTAAAGGGACATTGCTTGTAGCACTTCAGTTCTTCCACTTTATATGCTTCTCTCAAAGAGTGGAACTACACACAAGGCTGACACATGAATTAGGAAATGGAACCATACAAAGTACATGTGATTTAAATTTCCTAACTTACAGAATTTTTTTGAGCACAGTTTGAATTAGTAATTTAATTAGTAATTAGCCTTAAAAACCAAAATTTGCTTGGTTTGCAAATAAATTATTTACAAGTTTTCTAGTTGGTCTCAATAAAAGACACTGGATTAAAGACAGGTTAATATGACAGATTAGCCTTCCCTAATACAGGCATAAGCACATTTAAGATTGAGAGAAAACTATATTTGGTGTGTTGCTATTCTTGTATTTACATTTTCTCATTAAAACATAAGAAAAGAAACTGCATAAAAATGAAGAACAACAAGCAAAGATGAAAAAACTAACTTCCCTTACCACAAATCCAAGAGCAACTAAAGGTTCACGCTCATTTAAGTGATAAAGAAAGGATCCTCCATATGTATGTCTGTCTAAAGGCCAGCCTACAGTATGTTCCACTCTTCCTGGTTTCCATTTCTTTTCATCAATAGTCCATAACTGAAATGAAGATGACCAAAACATTACTTCAGATTGCAAAATAATGGACTTTCAATAACATAACAAGACAAACACATAATTACATGTAGGAGAAATTTAATTTACTCCTATGAGCAATGCAAAAATTCATACAGCAAAATACCAACTGTTAGGTATAATTTTTTTAGATTACCATTTAATATTTTCCCAATACCTCTCTTTCTTTAAATGCTGTGTAATAGAAAATGTGACTGAGACTCCAGTACTACACCCAAAATTTTCATTCAATCACAAGATTCCTAATATTAGTAACTTTGACAGATACTTCTGCTACAGATTGCAATGCTTATGCTGACTTTTTTCTTTAAAAGTATTATTTTTTTCATACAATTCTATGAATTATCTTGTAAGTTTTTCAAGGTCAGGACAAAGTAATATGCTAGAGTTGATCTAAATATTTTCTGTCAAACAAATGATCCTGTCTCTGCTGTCTCCTACACATTTCCAGTGCTCCACTGACCCATGGTGAACTCAGAGAAGCATTTTCATGTTTTCAGGAGTGAGTCAATTTTCTGCTCATTTCACAAAACTTCTTTTCACCATGGAGATAGGTGCCAGGCACAGTCTAGTGACAGGAGGGCAGTTGAGAACCATAAGATCAGCTCAGGCATGGAGGGCACATCTACATGAATGGGTAGATTAAAGAGCACATTTTTGAGTGGGACTTGTGATTCCTCCCACTTACTCTGCTTTGATTCACATCATACAGCAGCCATGGAAGGCATGAGCTGGATTCCTTCAGTGCAAAGCTAAAAGACAGGGTCCTAAAAGTCCATCTAAAGTATTCCAGTGATGAAAGGGCATGCAGTCCATGGGACTAGATTACAGCTGGTCCAAAATAAAAATAAACCTGAGGCACACCTAGTACATATATCAGCTCATCAGCACCAACTTTTACTTCAGATCCACTCCTACTGGACTTCACCATTTGCTAAAGACAACACAGTCTCATCTGGAAGCAAAGGAACTCTACTGGAAAGCCCTTCTTTAACTTCAGTATTAGAAACTATAACTAAGATTCTGTTGTATATTTAGAGAGTGGTTATTCGCTACAGAAGTGTAAACTCATGATTTAAGAAATATTTTGTAGCAGTAAGCACATACTAAAGTAATAAATAAAGAATATGTTATAGTCAAAATAATACAGCTCTTTTTCATGAGTGATATTTCCTGAGTATAGAATATTTAAAAAAGGAAACCTCATTCCTATCCCCATTTTACATGCCCAATGAAGGGAGGTGTTTTTTAAGAAAAGCTCATCCAGAAAGTGTTCAGAGACCACAACTCATCATCTGGAACAGCTCTCCTCTCTCTTTCACTAAAATACAGAAAGCCCATAGAAAGTCTTTTCCTCCCTCCTCATGTACTAAACCCCCCAAAAATTAGGCAGCACAAATCCCTCTCTCATTTCGTACAAGTACTGAAAACAGATTTCACAAATGAAACTAATTTGAAATTGTTAACAGAGCGAATTCACAGGTACCTCTAGTTATAACAGATACAAGAGAAGCAGCAGCTGAAATGGAACTGTCACGACATTCAGGGAGCATCTGCTCTGATCAGCTTCAGAAGAGCAAAGATTCTGAAGTCTGAAAGTGTAACCCAAATTCTTAAATTCTTATGACTTACTAAAATTAGCTAGAAAGCAAACAGAAGCTACCTTAAAGTCTTAAAGTATTTTCTTTAATTGTTAAAATTATGCAAGTGATACCTCTTTCAATCCAATGCCATAGCTCTGGGGTTGACAGTTCTCCCTTAGATTGTATTTTTTGTACAGCTGTTTGGCTAGATGTCCATGACAACCTTCAGCAAAGACTGTGACTTTAGCATGGAGTTCCAAGCCCCTTTCAAAGGTAGCCTGCAAAAGGACAGCATTTCATCAGCAGTTAGGTCTGTACCACACCAAACTCACAGCAGGAAAATGGAGAGCAATAAAGTGATTTTACACTACTTGGTAACACAGCTCAGAACCTACAAACCATTGCAAATTATGGTTCTAGCTCAGCTGTCTTTTCCACCAAACCATGACACACTCCTGGCAAGCCTTCTAAGTGCAATCCAGTCAAGCAGCCCCACAGTGAATCGCTATTCGTCACTGAAAAACAGAATCTTTTCCAGATCAGAGGATACTTATATCAGATCTGCTCATTCACATGGTGCAAAGGAACTCTGATAGACAAGGAATCTTTACCTGTAACCTCACACTTTAATTTTTGCTCACAAAGTCATATTACAATAAAATATGGAGTGTGTGTGCCCCAACACATATGACAGAGAGCAGACAGAACTACCATATCCAAAAAACCTGAATCACCCCTGCTCCCAAAAAGACCCACTACTTCAGGTTAAAGATATTATGACATTACTCCAATCTTGCATGTTAAAACACACAGTAAAATTAACTAAATAAAATACAATTATTAAGAAATTCTCTTTAAAAACTCCAACAATGAGATTGAGAACCAAATAAGGGGAATTGGCATACTGCTGTATGAGTACATCACCTGCACATGAGTAAGCACACTGGACAAGAATATAGATTATGTTTGAAAACCTTTTATAAAAACCTTTTATAAAGAAAATAGCTTGATTTCAGTTAGTAAGCTTCATGTTGAAAAAGACAAGGAAAACAGTTTTGGATGAACATTTCCAGCAGTACCCAATTAAACCATCTCAAGGTAAGCCAGCACAGGTCCAAAAGAAGTTTATGCTTTGGTTTTGAATTGTCTCTGAGGTGCAATCTGGTTGTAACTTACTGGCTAGAAACCTCTAAAGAAGCCTAGCAAATGAAAATGTTCCCTCAAGAGATTTTGCCAAATTTTTTGTACTCTTTGAATTTCTGATTGTCAACCAGAACATAAATTAATTTTACAAAATACTGAAAAAGAGTTACCTCTTGAATATTTAGCATCCACTTTGAAGTAGCTTTATATAAAACAAATTAACTACAACTCCACATTGTAAATATTAGAAATTAGCGAATTTGAAACATATCAGTAATATGTATGCGACAGAGCTCTATTTCATACTTAACAACCTTCTCCACAGTATCTACACAAGAATAAATGTGCAACTTTCTACAATGTATTTTTACCAGTCATTTTTGTTTGGTTGGTGCTGACTGCAAGGTGAAAATCTATTTATTAACCACATTCTATTTGATTAGGCTCTGTATAAACACATCGAAGATATTCTTGCCTTGGAGGTTATACAAACTACACATCTATTTACCTGAGCCTTTGTGCACAGGAGGTAGTACCAGCTGACCTAAGTGACAGCTAAAACACTCGAATTGAGTGATAGTGCAGTAAAAAAAGCTGCAGTAGTGGCACACTCATTATGTACATTAAAGAGACACATTCTTCCAGAACAAATGGGGAAAAAAAATTAAAAATCTGTATTTTGAGGATGTTAAAAAATATACCTAAAATGTTAAAAAATATACCTAAAATTGTTGCTTCCCACCTTAAATGAAACCCAAACTTCCCACAAAGCTTCATTACTGCAAAAGCTGCACACGTTACATGTGCCACCTTCTGGACAAAACATGCACTGGAAAATAAGAGCATGTCTGTCCCCTACAGCAGACACACAATATTACACTGGAAAAAATACATTACTCCTCCATTGGCTATATTCTCTCAAAACAAGAACAAGTCTTTTCTTCTCACTCCCTGCCTTAAATGGGGAAAAATAGCTTACACTCCCTGTGAAAGTGAATGCCTCTTTGAAACTCTAGGAAAATAGACAGAAATTTTATAAAAGAAAGTAAATGTTAACAAAAAACTTGTACTCCTAATTTATGTAGTCAAATAATTCTGTGTGAAAGTTGTTCCGAGTAACTCTGAGGTGCAACATTCTCCCAGCATATTATACAGGGAAACAGCACACTTAGGGCAGGTTCTGGATTCCACTAAAAAACCAAAAATCCCAGTCTGACACTTAGGGCATGTAGTCACCTTCTAGAGGCAGAAACATGACCAACCAGCATAAAGGTATAAAGACTCAGTGTATACCTTGCCCCAAAAAGGTAGAGAGACCATCAGCAAGTGCAAATGCAGCTGTAAATATCAAGGAAACCAAACCAGCCAGAAGCACACTCTCTTACATGTTGCTAGTTAGCAGCTGGACTAGAGCTTTCTATTTCACCTTTTGACCTTTTTTCCAGGAGTTCCTGAAATTCTTTCCCTTGTTTCCTGATTTGACATATGCCAAAACACCCTTACAGTATCTCCTTCAAGGCAACTTCTCTGAAAATGTTTTCACAGGTAACTGATCCAGTTAAATACAGAGAGAACAGACAGGTACTGAATTCTACAACTTTTCTTATGCTGCAGCAACACTACTGATGGCAGCAGAGGCATATGTATGACAATTTCCATAATTAGACTCTTAGTTATGGGTAAGATAGATACTTACTTTAGGTGCTCCATCCTTCTGAATGCCTACATCATTAGTTGCTATCCCTTTCACGCTACCATCTTCATGAAAAAGTACCTTTGGAAATATTTAAATAAACAAACAAAAAACATTGTAATGATCTGTATTTTGAATCTATTCATTAAAAGTTCTAAAGCAGAACTTCCAAGTACCATGACTTTAATGGTCAAACATGAAGGTTATGTATTCATTCACACACTGTAGGACCCACTTGCACTTTGCTGGATCTGAGCCAGGGAAATTAGACACAGAAACAGTTTTCACAATATGTATCTGTCAAAAGGAATGCAGCACATGTACAAATGATCATGACTGCTCTGAGATGAGTTCCAAAGCCACTTTTCATAAACACACACTGATGTCATTAGTACCTCAGCTGCTGCATAGCCTGGATATATCTCAACACCCAAAGCTTCTGCTTGTTCACCTAGCCAACTCACAAAGTGGCCCAGACGTACTATGTAATTTCCATGATTAACCATCGGAAGTCCTAGGCAAAAAAAGACACACACGCATATAAGACATCAGACAATAAGCAAAGTAACGGAGGCTGTATACAGCAGATGTCACAGCTACAGCTACAATCTTCAAGGTAACGTCATCTGTTATCACAGACATCACCTACACAGAGTATATCACTGTAACCTATTACGTTCTGCATACACTTGCTGCACTACACTGAATCCAACTTGTTCTGATTTATGGAGAAGTTGAAAAAGAGACAAGTTGACTCTTTTCTCCCTCACCAAACTCTACCTGGAAGAATTGGCACTGGAATTCTAGATGTCTCTGTTAAAATTCCAAACTTGTCTTCAGTTACAGGAGTATTAAGTGGAGCCTACAAAAAATAAAATAGAAGAAGTAGAGAGTTATGTTTTCTTAGCCTATCCAACAGAAACAACAAAATCAAACAATCAAACTGGCAGTCAAGTGCAGGTTTAGTATAGCACTTCCATAAGAAGGTATCGCAAGAGAGGAGATAAAGTACTTTATGAGGCAGTCATCAGGTAAGAACGAACACAACTACAGAGGTTAAAAATACAAAATATGGCTTTGCAAATAACATCTATTTTACACAGGCTTGTACTACATCAATATTCTAGAACTTTCTAAAGAAGGCAGCTCGACTTGCGTGTTTATCACAGTAAGGCAAACGAAAGAGTTGGTGGCTGACTTCTTGCAGTCTCAGGTGACAGCAGGCAGCTGGCTGCAAGTCAGATGGCTGTTCTGAGAGAGATGGCAGCTCATTTCCTGCTGTCCTCCCTCCTAAAATCATCTTAGGCCTTCGTTACACCACAGTGTCTGCACAGAAGTCAGTGTACTCTGTGCCATTTCCATGAAGAGCTATTGTACAGAAGCAGCAAGCCTGTCATTTGTAAGAACCAACATCTTCCTTCTTGTGCACAGGAGCTGGATTCTGCACAAAGGCAGCAAGTGCAGGGCACCCCATGCTGCACCACACATGTTGTGCATATGCAGTAGGACTACTACAGAAAAGGGCAAAGACCACAGCATATCTGTGTAAACAGAAAACTTTAAGCATTGCCACACCACAGAAAACAGACTAAAAGAAGGTACCCGTCTTTGTTCCATTAATGTATTTTAAAATGGTACTAATAACTAATGGTACCAGGTACTAACTCATACCAGAATGAGTCAGATATGAAGCTCATTACAAGTAATTAGTAATTAACTTCTGTATTTACATGGTCATACATACCCCTCGCTCTTTCCAGTCTGGAAAGAGTTCTTCTAAGGACCTGGGCTCAAGACAAGCACCAGACAATGTATGTGCACCAATCTGAGAAGCCTTTTCCACCAGACAAACACGCACTTCTTTGCTGTGCTCAGCAGCCAACTGTTTGAGTCGAATGGCTGCAGAAAGGCCTGCAGGGCCTGCTCCCACAATGACAACATCAGCTTCCTCTGCAAATCTTTCCATGTTTACCCCTTCAATAGAAAAAAGATAATAACATAATCCAATCTCCAATTTCTTCCAATCCCTCTTTCACTAAACCTAAGCCCTCACAGTAAGAACAACTGAAAAGCCAAGCAGCTACATACTGAACAGAAGTTTCTTCTGATGCTATTTTATAGCACTGAAGACAGTCATCATGATATAGCAACCAAAAATTTCATTTGAAATATCAGTACTGTATTTAAGCATAGAGAATTTCCATAAAGAGGAAAAAACAGCGACATGTTTTAGTGTCTTTAAAACTCAGCAATAATAATAATAATTATTGCTATTATTTTAAAAAGCAGCTTTTAAAGAATGCAATGCTTTTACCTTCCCATCGCTTGTCTTTGTCCCGAGGATGAATTGTGTAATGTGTAGTTATGCGAGGCACAGAGGCGGTGGAGGCACATCGTGAGACACGCAGCGATAGAAGGCAATCTTTCTTTATCAACTTCAGAGCATGAAAGCACTGACGTGCTGCAACAACAAGAGGCAACTTTGTCAAAGCAGTAGTTTTCCAGATTTTTCAAAATTTCAGAGATGTAAATGGCACAACAAGTATGACAGCTTCCCCCTCCCAAAGGCTACCAGGTGATGTGAACATGAGGAACCATGAACACAGATTTTTAAATTTTCAAGTTAGGGGGATGCTGTGCAATGTTTTATCAGGGAAAAAAAAAAGAAGCTTCCAGCTTCCCCTTTAAGCAATCTTCACTCAGTACACATGCCACACAGCTGACACAGGATAACATGTGTGTATATGAGTGAAACACATTTTAAGATCTGATTTAATTTTGAACTTCCACAGGTTTATTTCAGACTGCATTAAAAGTGACCAAACAACTGTAGAAACGGGACATGCAAGTTTTAACTTCTCTGACATCTCAACACATTGTGAGACATACAGCTTGGGCTAGTATACAAGACAGCTCATCTAAAGTAAATGCACAGGTCTACAATAAAAGCACACACTTACACCCAAGTATGCTTAGCCAAAGATAAAGTAAATACAGGTAACCTTTACCTTTGCTGCAGATATAGTAATTATTGCAAGAACAAATTAGAATTCTTTGTAATCAAATGGACTGAAAATAAAGTTTCAAATTATCAAACCAGGACTCTTTTCAGAGGGCTATTACATGTTACCATTTTCCTCTATTAGAAACAAATTAAAAATGTGTGTGATTTGTATTAAAAAATATGGAATGGTTAGTATGAAAACTAGTTATAGTTAAAAGGTCTGTGAACTAACGTGCCTTGACTAATAATTTTCCTTTCTTAAAGAATTCTCTGTTTTCAGGGATGAAGAAGAATAATACCATATTTAAAGTGGAGTATTTCTGCAAAACAATATAAGTAAAATCACCAGTGTGCTATGACAAATGTTTAGTTGAGAAAGATAATTGGCAAGGCTAGCACAAGCATCCTGTGTCATAACCCTGCCCAGTAACAGTGAGGATACAGGTCTCTGTATGCAAGGTAGCAAGTATTATCCATGTTGGTTCCTTAAGATGAATTCTGTACCTAATCAGCATAACATAAAAGCTATTATCATACCACCTCATGATTCTTAATTATCCTTCACCCAAAACCAGGCAAGATCTGAGAACAAGTACTCTATAAGGTTGATAACAACGACACCTATACATATATTTTATGAAACTTTAACTTAACTTTCAGGATTTTTCTATTTGACCATAACTGCTAGTAATAAGAATCACCCAGCATATTTTTTAAAAAATCAATTATTTCACACATGCAAAAGAAGAGAAACTCTGCTCCGAACACGTCTGATAATAACAGAGGTGGGTGCAAACGCTGGACGGGCAGATTGTTCCCCAGTGAGCGCACCGAGCCTGTGCCACGACGCTATTGAGCGCTCACGGACTCGGAAAGCGATGGGAAACGCCTGGAGTAGCCAGGCGATCCCCACGGAGAAACTTTGCTCTGGGGCAGCCCTTCAGCAACAGCTGCCGGGGGATGCTGTCTCCACAACTACTTTCCAAGTACGGGCACTCGCTTTATTTTACCCTTTAAAGCAGGTGACACCTAGTGTCGCTCAAAAAACCCGCCCATCTCTTTACGCACCCCGCTGCAGGTGAATAAACCACGTCAATATCACAGAGACAGAGCTCGGACGCGGGCAGCGCTCACCCACAGCCCTGTCCTCCCTCCTTTGGGCGGACAGAGGCCAAGGGCAGGGGGAACCACGGGGTCCCTGCCCGCCGGCCCCGCTCCGGCCCCTCGTCCGCCCGGACACCGGCGCGACCCAGCCGCGACCTTT
>VZTN01001000.1:1063-29304 GCA_013400515.1 Erpornis zantholeuca
GCAGTTGTGTCTCAGCTCATTCCACCCTCTACTATACCTCACTTACTCTTTACTATTAAAAATTTGTCCCACTACATCCCAGCTGGGTTATGGAAAGGCCACCCTATCTCAAATTCCATAGCCATTGCTTGAGAGGAGCATCTGTAAGCATTTCAAAAACATTTTGTTCAGTAAACATGGCTCAAAAAATGCAACAGTGACTTGTTATGCTAACAAACCTTCTCCAGACAGATTTAAGTACCATTCTGTTGCTATGTCAAATTACACAGCAGGAGCAAGATCCAGCATATTTGCTCCTCATCTATTGACATGGATTTAAGAACTAAGAACATTTGATGAAGGTTCTAGGAGTCAAAAGGTACACAGTATAAAATTAATCTTGATTGACTTTAAAGCTCTACTTCTGAACTGAACATCTAGAGTTGCCCAGTTCCTTCCTTCACCACAGAAAGACATCAGAATTACTAATTCAGATACAGAACCTCTCAAGTAAGAATAGGCAAGTCCTGATCTAGCAGACTAATCTTAGTAACATCTATGCAGATATTAATTCGGCAGAACTAAAGTTTAATTCAGCCTAACAAATCTAATTACAGCCTTTGCCTCAGCTTTTAGAGTGGCCAGCATTGGGATGAAATTCAGGATGCCTGTGACATCTTTGAGATGAAAGTAAATTATCATTGTATAGGCATCTGTATAAATACTAACAGGTCCCAAAATCCTTTCTAGCAAACACACTTTCAGCTGTGGCTAAATGAGCACATAGTACCTTGAAATGGTATGGAAGTACCTATGTTACTATAAACTAGAGATGGCTCCTTCAATACATTTCTGAAAAAAGGCCATGAAAAGAGACCACTTCAGAAACTGCCTTTATATTTTACTTGTAAAATGATTTTGGTCCATTCTCTCTTTTTCCAAAAAAGTTCATTGAAACCAATTTCCCATTCCAGTCCTCTTCACACAGAAGAGTGATGGGGTGTTTGTGCTGTTCCCCTCATTAGGGATCCTTCAGAGCAAAACCAGTCATTCCCCCTCACTGACAGCTGGCTTCAATGCCCTAAGGTAGCAAAGTTTGTTCAGAGACTTAATGACAGTTTTTTTAAAAGGCTTTGAATATCACATAAAACATGATCTAAGAGCAATTATAACATGGTACGTCGTGTTTATCTTGGGTTTTACTTGTTTATCTTGGGTTTTACTAAGGTGCAAATCAATCATTTTGCCTCAAGCATTTACTTTTAGTAGCCAAGATCAACAATAATCACATGTACCCATGTTACTGCAGTCACTGTCACTGTTATTTGCAGTTTCATTTTTCTTCTCTCAATAGATCACAAAATTGATTCCAAATTATTCAAAAGCACTATGACTATGATTAGCACTAAGCAAGTTAGAATATATTTGTTATTGCTCAGTCTAATCAATTGAACACTCAAAACAAATGTGATGGAACTGCTTGAGTTTGTGTTTGGAACTTATCTTTGCTGATCACACACACAAAACTACATTCCCAACAGCACAAGAAGCTGTCTTTACATTTAAGCATTAATTGTAAAAATCCCACCAAGGGATAAAGTTAGATTCCAGGACAGGGTTTTGAATTCATAGAGCAGGACCATTCCATGTTACATTATATAAAGAAATCCAGTGTACCCAGTATTTTAAAAAGTCAAGTATTAGTCACTTGACAGTCCTTTAGCCAAGCCTTCAGTAAAACAACAAAGTACATGGCAGAGGAATAAAACAAAAAATGTATTGACACAAATTCAGGGCAGATGGATTAACTGAGAGTACGTTATGTAACTCACCTCAGTGGAGAACCACCAATCACATACTCTCATTTATGCAAGCCAAGCACATTACATCCATAAAAAAGTGAAGTAATTTTGTAAATAACTAGGCTAAGGAATGCTAGTGTTCTTTGGATTAGTATCCCATGACCCTTTCTTCCCCCATGTTGCCATTAAAAAAAGGAAGGAAAAAAAATTCTGAGACTGACAGCACTTTCACAACAACCACAACCACATGTTTTACTGCAGCACCAAAGGACTTCCCTTCTACTGATAAGAACTGCAATTAAATCTCAGCCATTATCCTAAAGGCCAGACAGCTACCCATGAAGAATAGACACTTCAGAAGCCTCAAGAATCAGTGCAGTTGTTTTTCCTGAATGTCTTCCCATTGAGACACACTACTTTTCACCATGATAATGACCAGGTCTCAGCATATTTAAATGTCATAACAACAGTGGCCTACAGCCTAGAGTTTGCAGCTTAAAGTCTGAGGGGAAAGGTATACTCTTCATCAGTTACATAGGACTGGTGTGACACTGAAAAAAGTGTAAAGGCAATAGCTGATCCAGTACCATATCTAAGCACTGTGTGTAAACATAAAATGTTGACTATTTTAGGGCATGTACGGTAAGGAATATCCAAAATATGGGGGGTTACTTTAAATTTTTCCATTTATCTTACATTCGAGTTTTTATTTCTAAGTAAAATTGCAACTGTCAACCTGAAATTCAACCTCATTTTAATCCTATTCCCAAAGAAGTGAGATTTTTAAACACTTACAATCAGAAGAGTAACTATGCAAGCATGACAGATGTTTACTGCACATATCTAACCTTCAGTTACTGAGGTAATTTTGACTCTACCAAAATATATGTTAGAAAATGTGTGTTTGACTTTTTTGGCTCTCCATTTTCTAAAGCTAAGCATTGAGGCAGAGGAAATATAATCTTATCTACTAAAATACAATATTATATACTTAATAGGCTTCATTGTTAATCAAGCTGCAGCTACAGAATGCCTGTAAGGAATGCTGGAAAGGCACATGACACAATTTGATATCTCAAATTGACATACACCTGTCCAACAGCTGAATATTTTAAGTTCCATAATAGGAAATCAGACAAATAAGACCAGTAAATCATTTGAGGTCTTCAACAGATTCTCCATTAACATCTACATTTTTTTAAAAATCCAGTTGCATTTTAAAGCACTACAAGCAGCCAAATCCCTCATCATGCATCAGGACACTGTTCCTATTTTTCATGGAGAGATAGAACATCTTACCTGTGTCTCAAGTGAAAGTTGAAAAGCATGAGGGACAAACACAAGAAAAATTGCTCCATCACCACTCCTCAAATTAAAAGTGTAGCAGCAGCTTCTCTATTCCACCCTGCCACTACAATGTGTGAAATCAAACAGCAGCCAATATACTGGCCATACAATTAAATACCTGCTCTCATAAAATTCCTTACAACACATAAACATTAAAAGAGTAGTCACTGGCAGTGACTCTGTTCTTTTAAGTTCCCCAGGGGAAAAAACAGCCATTCTTTGGGTTTCTTCAGTATCTCACTGGCAATGCCAGGCTCAGATTCCTTCAAAACAAGCAAGCAGCATCTCTTTACAGCTATTTGACAAAGGAGGATCAAGGGGTTGTTACTCAAATAGAAACTGGAAGTGAGAGAGAACAGAGGGAAAGCAGCAATTCTGTGATGGCTGAAACCAGTTTCCATGGAGTTACAGAAAGAAGTAGTTTGCTGTAAGAGTAGTTTTGCTTGAAAGCACCTTGGACAAGCACTGGGCTGACCACAAGAACAGCAACACTCAGACTAGCCTCTCAGTGCTGTTCTTAGGAAAATTTTAGCAACCCCTTCCTATCCCATCACAGATCAAACAAACATTTCCTGGCTCCTTCCACAACAGAAGGCAGAGATGAGAACGGAAGAACATTCATTCTGTATTCAAAGCTATACTTCTATGAGAAAAAAAAAAAACACATCCAGTTTTTGAATGCTGATGCTAAAGGCAGGCAGCAGAGCTACTGACTGCACTCACAGCACCAGGCAAGGCTCCAAATCCTGTTTGCGTCCAGGTGCTCCTTGTAAACACTGTAAAAACAGCTAAATAAATAGCTCCAAGCCAGCAGGTCATCTAGTCCAACACAGGGAGCAGAAGCCAGTGTCACACAGCAATTCTTCAATCAAGTCTTTCCTTTGTTCAAGCCACTGAGGCTCAGCTAGAAAGTCCTCTGAACCCAAGTTAGTGCTACACAACTGGCACACTGGCCTGATGGCTATTTATCCTAACTCTACATGGTGATGCCTCTGTTCTGGTTCACATGTCTTGCTGTAATGCTGAGACCCTGAATCTTGTCATACTTTTTGCTACATTAAGAGTCAGGTGATTATTGTCAGAAGCCTGCTTACCTTTATAGGCAAAAATAGGGAGATGTGAGTCAGTCTGCATCTTGTGTTTAAGCCTCTTTGGGACTGCAGCCCCTTAAACAAATTTTGGTCACTTTTTCTGTTTGGTCACTTTCCCTGCTCATATTTAATTCTTCATAAATGGTGTTGTGCAAATATATCTTTATACAGCACCCACCTCCCTCAAGTCGATGCACCATGCAAGAAATGCTTGCTCCACAGGAATTTCACTATTCACATAACCAGGGAAAGAAATTATCTGAAGCAAAAGAATCTTAGTCATGATCAAGAGCATTCCCATCACACATGCTGACACATTATTTTTAGTTCAGGAAAAGGGTCCCCAAGGAGGCTTTTTGCTTCTGACACAGAATGCGACACTTTCAAGCTAAGAATGACCGTACATTGTCACTTTCTGTAAGTACATCCACTCCCGCTTTAAGAACCTGTTCCTTTGCTATCTCAACTGGTACTGCTTTGAAGAAACACTATAAATAACCAAAGTTCTTACCTTCTTACCCATTCATGGTTTATCTTTAGCACAACATACAAATGAGAAACACAATGAAAGCCACAGGAAGAAAGCGAGTGTTTAAGTAGCAAACCTGCAGAGCAGTACTCACAGAAAGCTACAGCTACCATCTTTTATAGAAGGAATGTCTTTTAACAAAAAAAAGCCAGAACCAGCTACCAGTTAAAACCCAGATATAAAGAGTTTCTTTACTCTAGCAAGGTAGACTGTGTTCTTCTGAAAGGAGAGGTGAACTCCTTGAGAACTTAGTGTTGCTGGAATCTGAGCACTGAATAATGGAGTAGACAGCATCCAGGGAATGAAGAACATGTTTACACAGTACCTTGCTGCATTAAGACGTGAGTTTGTAATGCTGCCCAGCATTCATGCTACAGTAGCCAACACAGAGGAGCAGACTCGGATCATGAAGTCACAGTGAAGGCTGAAAGGGCTCCTCATATCTTTAGAAAGGGCTGTTTGTAGAACTTGGAGAAAACAGAACTTTTAATGGGCATTAGCATAGTGTGGAGTGAAACTACGGTATGGACCATAATATAGATCACTCTTTCCAAGGAGACTTCTACTACAAGATGTGGGAATGCTCTGGAAGCTATCTGGTAATGCAGGGCTGCTCTGATAGTCAGCCCACCCACTGATCCTGTCATAAGACAACAGGTTTGACTGATGCATTCACTTAAAGAGAAATCTCAGTGCTGTGTCATAACTGCACCAGGAGCCAGATTTTAAGAACCCTAAATTCAAAGAAACTCTCCAAGGAGGCTTGCCCTCAGACACTTGTATGCAGACTTGTGAGGAAAAGAAACCACAACTAGACAGTGGAAGGTGGCAGCAAATAAGACACACCACAAAGTCCCACAAAACTACACCCCCAAGGCAGGATTAACATTATTCATGTTCATATTAATCTGTCTGAAACAGATCCCATTTAAAATCTCAGCAACCTTTTCTGAAAAGCTGCTTGGGGGAAGACTATGAAGAATGCAAGTCTCCCTCGGCCCATGGCAACAAGCCCAATGGCACTAGGCAGCAAAAGAAAGTGTGCAGATTACCCACTAGTGCCTGTTGTTCAAGAAGAACAGATCACAGCAGGTTAAGTGCAGCATGGAAAAGGAATGGCATTTATGCAAAATACAGCATAACAGCAAAAAGGCAAAAGTCTTGGGAACAGAAACTGGTTTTAGTCATGTTCAGTTCTGCACAACAGTATGTGACCTCAGTTTTCTACAATTAATCAAATTACTCATATCTTACAAACATTCTTATGTTGTGAATAACTCAATTTTTTTCTGCCTGCCTATATTACTGCGGGCTAAGTGTAGAGAGATTTTGTTATAGGAAGTAGTATTCCCCACACAGACTGAAATATAAAGACATAGCAATTCCAGAGGAATTAATCAGGTCTGCTCCCCATTTACAGCCATCCAATCATGCCTGCAGTGCCACCACCTCTTCATGCTGCAAATCCATGTCACATTAGATGCGTAAGTAGCACTAAGAGGGGATTTGATAAGATCTTTGCAATACACATACTCAACGATAAGGGAAGCAGCACACATATTGCATAGAAACAGTTATGACAACCAGTGAATTGACAAGTGCCTGCTCCTCTTGATGCAGTACACAAACCCCATTATACCTAGCCATGCATTGGAAAACTGATCAGCTGAGCAACAGAATTGGTGGCAACACTCCTTTCAGTCTGAATTTCACAGGCAATGAAAACCAGACAGATCATACAAATGTTTAAGACATGCATGATGTCTCTCTACGAAAGGGTTTAAATGCAAGCCAAACTAAGGTCTTTGCCTTCAGGCCCTCCTCCCTTTCACCCTTGTTGCCACATCTAACTGTGGCAGATCCAACCCTGAAGGGAAGCAGGAGGAAATAAGGTGAACGTGGTCTGCCTCCTGCAGCTGCTGCCCATGTGGCACATACTGCCACTCACAGAGCAGCAGAGGAGCTGTGCTCTCCTCACCACCCTACAGCCCCATCCAATCTGCAGTGGATCCAGCCCCAAATTCAGCACCAAACTGGGTACAATTCTAGGAACTGGAAAGGGCAAACTTGAGCTGCTTTCAGAGGAACACCCCCACTTTCAGTGTTTACCCAGTGATTAAAATTTGTTTTTTAATCAACATAATTATGATGAACTACAAAATCTAGTTAAGGCCAAGCAGGTTCTCTGAACATAGTTACTACCACCAAATTCTCCCACATCTGTACTGTTCTTGTTTTTCAGTCCTACAAAAATGTCAAGAATTTCCAACGATGAATTAATTAGGTTAAAAAATCGGACTCTTTTGAAAAGTCTGATGGCAAGGGCAATGATGTGAGCCTGAACATCTATTGTGTTCAGCAGGCTCAGCAAGATGACCTGAAAGCAAGTCTCGAATGAGTGCTGTAACAATTCAGATATTTGATATTCTAAATACATGCATGCATCTTTCTTTCATCCCTGATCAGAATTTTTCTTCTACATGAACCTTTTCAATAACAGTTACACAGAAAGGGGGAGGGAAGTTGTTGAAAAAGTCTCCCTAGCCCAACTCTACATACAGAGGATATACCCTGAAACATGTGCATCTGCTTAGACTCTAGTTGGGATGGGGATTCCACACTGAAAAGCACGGTGGGTATTTCTCCTGGAAATGTCATTGAGAGATGCTGTTCTGTTGTAGACTTCCCAATTGAGATTTTGGAGTCTAAGATGGAGCAACACTCTGGGTACTACACCAGAATAAACTACCAACAGCCCAGACTACCTTCATCAAGGCCTTGGGGACTTCAAGAACACAGGCTCCCTGTACAGCAGAACCCAGGAGCGTCAATTCTCTGCACAAGAGATGTGGGATCCAAAATACCTCCACCAGATGAGATCTATTCATGAGTTGCCAGAAGCAAAACTGTTTGGATAGTTCACCAAAATCCTAGCTTTTATTCATCCTTTTAAAACCAAATTTAATTCATTTTGACCAGAAGCTAAAGGAAATTTTTGTCTCAAATGCAGGTTGAAACTAGTTAGTTTTCTTGGACATTTATTTTTCACTTAAATCATATTCAGGGACAATTACCTTAAATGCTGCAATATAACTGATGAAGCTGGTTCATGAGGTATGTGGAACGTAGAGTATTTTTATGAACCAAGGAATGATATGAATTTCAGTTAATTCCAGGTACAAAGAGATCAGAGGCTTCCTTCAGCATGCCAGGTAAAACAAAAGCACTTTAGTGTTCACAGATAGAACCGAATGGAGGAAGAATGTGAAATATCACTTGGCTGCCAACTGACAACACACAATTTTTGTAAGCAGTTTCATGCAGCCCCTCAACTGGCAACCAACACTGGCTAAGGAATGTGCCAAAGCTAAGTCCAGCAACTTTGCCACAATAGAGATACTCGTACCAATCTTCGAAATAAACCTGTCTGAAACAAAGCTTTACCAACTATACTATCAGTCCAGCTTATAAGGATAAAAATTTCACCTACTTTACTCTCCAAGAGTTTGATGGACAGGTAATAGACATTCCAAAGTTAGTTTTCCTTACCCCTTTTCTTCTTGAACTATGAAGTTTAGCATGGAACATTTTGTTCCATGTTGGCCCACTGTGTTAGCTTTTACAAACATTAGCCTCCAGTGCCAACACAATCTGAGCAGCTCTACACAAAATCAAATTTCAATGACTGAAAGTACAGTTAAACTGCAAGAAACTGCAGCCATCTTCTCTTATCCCAACCTTCCCATGATGGTCCACACTGTACAGAAATATAATGCTGCTCCAAAGAAGCATGCAAAGCTTACAGGACGAATACAATTTTTTCCACTTCATCATCAAAAAACAAAAACAAAACAAAAACACTCCCACATACCAGATAATGGGAGGGTAAGGCTGAGGAGGGGAATAAAATTTTTGGTGGGTTATCACAAAAAAAAATCTTTCCTCCCCTTTTCCCTCAGGCATCACAAAATGTTTGAACCAAACCCAAAGCTCTTTGCCTTTCTCATCTTTTTAAAGCCAATATTGATTCTATTTTAGAATTTATTTTACTTTCAGAAGACTTTGCAAACAACCAATGTATCCTAAAATTTCTCTGAGAAAGAAGGTGTCTAGAGCAGTACTCAGTGTATGGAAGGCAAGGCAAAAAACATTCTGTGGTTTACCTAAATTCACAAAGTAGAGGTCGTAGGGTTGCAGATTTTTGGCTTTTTAGATGCACACGAAACTGAGCAGACAACATGAAACTGTGTCAGGAAACGGTGCATAAGCCATTTTTAACAGCCAGTTCAATCAGCACTAGGATACTACTCAGTATGCTAGTGGTAACAGAACCAAGTATCACTCTTCATTTCTACCCTCTTTTGGCAAACTTCAGCAAGTGAACAGCGAAGAATCAAAAAACCCAAACAAAGCAGTCTCATCTCCTCTCTGCCAAAATCACTACAGGACATACAGTACAAAAAGTATCCTGCAGAAGGAATGGGCTGAATAGATTGCTTTTTTGCTGGGATAGATGAAGCAGAGGTAACAGCAGAATCAGCTGGGTCCACCTTGCTCTGTGTAAGCCACAGCACTTTTTACAACTCCTCTTGATGGAAAAATTGACCTCCCTTGCAACTGTGTTTCTTTCTATGCAATGCTGAAGATTAATGTCATTTGTGTCTGTTCTATACTGGAGCTGGATGCTATTGCATATATATATGTCTTTTAAGGTATTGTGACTGAATCAAAACTTCCATTTGGTTAAAGAAGTCCCCAGATTTCAAATTTTTACCCAAGTAACTGAGTCAGTGTGCACCACTCTGCTATGGCTCATGCCTTAACACTGAATCTCCCACAAATACCTGAAGCCTGGCTGAATGAAGCAAACAGAAATTTTACCTGCATGAATGATCCATCCTCATTGCATTCTGGGATGAAGACTGCTTCCTGAGGCTTCTTTGCCTGTTCCAGTGCTTGAGCTCTCTCTAATCGACACTTGCTCTGGCCAGCATCTACAAAGAGAAAAGCAAAACCTGCTTACATCACAAACACCATTTAGCCTCTCCAAAAGCTACCAGAGGCACCACACAGTTGCAAGGGAAAAACCACCCAAACAAATAAAGATAAAGCATAAAGGACCATTACCCACACATACACCAGGCAGATATGGAGCTAGCACTCATCATCCTAAAGACAAATATCAACCTACACAATGAAACTAGAAGCCAGTTAATTAACAGCTGCCTAATTTCCTAGTCAATAGTTTTTATGGCCATCTTAGGATCCTGGAAGCTTCTTTCAACAAGCACTGGAGCCCAATGTCCATGCAGTGAAAGGCCATGAGCCTGAAACTGGATGGCTGGGTATAAACCAAATAATTCAGGCAGAGCAGTGAGCAATGTGGAAAAGAAGTGGTGATGACCCCTTTGAGTCAACTCAGGTTCTCTGAGCAACTCTCCCAGGATGATACCAAAATAGCCAGTCACCCATATGAACTTCCACCTCCTGTGATTCAGATGGGGCAGATATGCCATCTCCTGTGCTTTCCTGAAACTCAGCTTTTACCTCCCAGTGCTTACAACCAGGTGTCCATTACAGCTTTATCGTATCAGTTACTCACCTTAGAGCCAAGAAAAAAATTTGCACTGCAAAAAGTGTTTGAAGGGGTTAAGATCTCAGTTCTTACTTCAAATGATGGTGAAGCGTAGCATGACCTTAATCCCTTCCAGGTCCAGCTCACTGTTGCAGAGTATACCCAGATAAGTCTAACTCTGATGACTGATGGGTTAAAAGAGGAAAGTTCTGACCTGCAGAGATCCAGACTGACTCAGTGATTACATTTAAAAACATGAGGTCTAACAATAGTGTTGTTCAGTCTAGAAAGAGAAGGAAAACAGTGAACGTCTGTTTCTATGGCACTCTTTACACAGGAACTAGCACCTTCTTTCTTCTCCCATGAATCCACTGACTAAAGATTTTCAGTGCAGAAACTTCAAAATCTTATCACCAGAATCTTTTAACAGTGCCATACAGAGTGAACAAGTTTCAACCCCCATTTTACCAGACATGGAAATCATATTGGTTCACAAGAAATTCCACTCTGTTTCATAGATCACATGAGCTTTGACAACAGAATCACTAATACCAGCATTAAATTCTAAAGTCAATATGGGTTCTTAGATCAATTGAATTCAAGTTGTGTGGCAATAGAAGTAACTTCCATCTAGGCATCTCTAGATATAGAAATTAATGATAATGCCGTGAACAGTTTCGATAAAGACACAGGCCAAAGCTTTCATGCCAAGTATTTTATTTACACAACTGATGACCAGAGAGATTAAATTTCCAGTTTGCCAACACAGTTCATTTTAAACGTATGACATTGTTTCCCAAGAAGGATTCCACAAGGCTTCTGAAACTATGAAAATCAAACCCTTTTCTCTGGAAAAAGAGATCCATAGCAATAGTATATAGTACAGATGCCAGCTGCTTAGGCACTGGGTTAGAAAGCAACAGTACCTGTATCAATTCTGCCACTGACCACTGAGTGACTACAAGTTGGTCACCTCACCCCCCAGTGACCTCACGTCACTTTCTGATCCCATGTCACTTATCTTTAGACTAATTTGTTGGGTGTTTGCACAATACCAAAGCACATGGAGCTTTGATGGTGAGCCTATTATGCACCTGTATAAAGAGTGAAATTGTCACAGAATTAAAGAATTGAATAAAATTTACACTGTATGTTTTTTCTAGTTATCCATAAACTCTGACATGGAATTTCCTTTTTGCCTGCTTGCCAACAAGACCAGACAATCAGACCTTGTTTGCACATCTCCAGTGGAGGATAGTCCTGCCAACAGACCCTTCCAAATACATGCTCACTCTTTCACCTGACACGGAAGCACTGGCAATGCTGTTAACTGGAACACCTATCACCTGCAGATCTCCTGTTTAAGCTTAAGAGTCTAATCTTGCTTGGCATGACAGAGGACATTACTACAAAACCAGACGGTGTGCCTGCACTCTTTCATAGCTAGCTGCTTAACTGAAAACACTTTCAACTTCTGCTTCACAGGAGACAACTAAATAGCAAAAAAAATCTGCATAGATAATGCAGATGTGCACTGGCAAAGAAAAAAAATGGGTGTGAATTTCTTATTTGACAATCAAACCCCAAGTTCCCAAATCAAAGTGTTTTCCAGCCTCTGCATCTGAGGATACAAGACTGTAGACAGGCATTTCTGGTTCCCCTCCTGAACATAAAACAGAAGCATAAAGCACTTACACACAGCATCTGCTTTAGTGCTTGGAACACTCACAACTACACAACAAACTGGATGCTTCAGCACAGAGCTGGTAAAAACAAACATTTTGTGATATCCCCTCCAGTACAAATACACTAGAAGCCCAGGCAGAAGGGAAACTAACCTAGATCTTTGTCCAATTTGCCTAATGAACAGAGAAACATGCCCAAGATCAGCCCTTACTTCAAGCAGATAATATGAACACATTACTGCTAAGGCTACCATGTCCCTCCTGGCAATTTTAACTGGCCTTTATAGATTGAGCTCTCTACTCCCACCCAGAAGAGCACACTTCATAGCACACCACCACAGTGTTTAAGAGCTCATCACTGTTGCAGCATCCTTTGCACTTCAATCGTTCTCTCAAGTGGTGACTCTTCACAAATTGCTGCTGAACTACAGAGAAGACAGAGTTTTTCTCCTGATCATGGACACTCAGGACTGATTGCTTCTCCCATCCTCCCTCGTTGATTTCCAAAGGTCATGCCAGTCCTTTTACAGCCTTGATTTGGAATAAACATCTATGTACCGTGCTGGGTGGAGAGGTGCATGCATATTGCTATCTTTTTTGTCAGTCTTCCACAGATCAGTTCCAATAAAAACAGTGCCTTTAAGATCAACATTTACCAGTTTGTTTTTAAAAGGACTGTCAATCCTTCTCTTCCTCACTCCACAGGCTGGTATTTTTATAATGTTTGCATCAACATGTGATTTCAGTGGGATGACTTCACCTTGCTATTTTTTGCTTTGTTAATTAGAAAATGTAAAGTATTACATAAGTGCCAAGTGTTTAAAAAGTAGCTGCCAAATAGCTCACCCCAAATAAGATACATTACAAATTTTACTAAAGCCTGATCTTATGATTGTAGGTTCATATACCCTATTCTGCATTTTGACTGCTTACCCAAGTGTTTCAGCACTTTCTTCCCTGTTTTTAGAAATGTTCTCTGGAATATCAAATGCCATGTTTATAAACCAGAATGGCGTTCATGCATTCCAGTTTCACAGTTCAAGCAGACTAATTTGGACACTTTCCCCTTCATTACATTAGGTGAAAAACCAAAACAGCATAATTTCTTTTGAAAGCAGACCTGTTTACTTTTCCTTTAAATATCTTCAAACTTGGGACAGATTTACTACAGCCCAGAAAGGTGCCTTTTAAAGAAAATTAATTCTCAAGCTGGCAGCCAGGAGATTGTTAACTACAAGTGATGTTTTTGACATCCCCGGCCTCATCAGCACAATTCAGGTGCACATAATTTTGGATTTTGCAATGAAGTTGGCTCCTTACCATGGCTGATCTTATCCATGAACAGTTTATTCAAACAAGACCACCATGTCCCTCATAATATACACACTGCACTCCTGAATAGGCTCCAAGAATTCCAGCATCCTCTCTTCAACAGGCAGAGGCAGCATTAACACCACACAACATCATGGTATAAAGACCTCAGCTCTCCTAATAACACAAAGTAAAACATCTCCAGAATTCACATAACACTAGCAGCAAATCAATACAATGCAACCACCAAAATCTATTTAAGTTATTTAATTTTAGTTCTCCTATGTCTGTATCCAAAGTTCAAAGAGCAAAAACTGATCCATGCAGCTTTTAAACTCTTTTCAGTTCCATTACATAACTGTCTCACATACAGGCCAGGTCTCCACCAGACATGAAGCAGTTCAGCTACACTAAAGTCAGCAGGTTAATACCCATTTACTCAATTATCTGAGTATTTGGCTAAAAAAAGCAAAAATGGAATCTGACCAAAGTACAAAAACACACCGAACTACTGTACAGGGTATCAATCAGTATTCACTCTCCTCACTGTTTTCCACTTCATTTATGTCAAGTCCTACACCTGGAATCTCAAACTTCTTTCACGCACAGAGAATAGTTCAGTTTGGTAGAGACCACTGGAGGTCATCTTGTCCAAATTCCCTGCTAACACAGAGTCCTTCAGAGCACACTACTCAGGACTGAGTACAGACAGCTACAGATATCTCCAGGGAGGAGACTCTTTGGGCAGCTGTTCCAGTGTTCAGTTACCTTGACAGTAAAAATGTTCTTCCTCACATTCAGATGGAACTACCCGTGTTCCAGTTTCTGCCCATTGACTCTCGTCCTATTGCTTAGCACTACCAAAATGCCTGGATCCATCTTCCTGACACCCTCCTTTCAAGGTACTTTCCAAGATAGACACACTGATGAGATCCTCTCAATTATACCTTCTCCAGGATAAACAGGCCCAGCTCCCTCAGTCTTTCCTCACAAGTGAGGTGCTTCAGTCCCCTTGCTGCCTTTCTCTGGTCTTGAAATTAAGAACCAAACATTGTTAATGGAAAAGGGGGTTTTACCTTGGAATTTATTTAAGGATCCTTAAACATGCACCACTTTGTCTGGGTGGAATGTGCCGAAATGCACACACGCGATAGATTGCATATACCATTTATAGACCTGGCACATTAGCGTATCTATCAGAGATTCCCCAATGAAAGACTTGAATGAACCCCTCAGCCTGAGGAATTCCCCCTGGATGGGCCTATCTTAGTTTACAGGATGTGTTCTAGGGAAGACCTTGGATTCTCAGGACAGTGTAGGGCTTTCCGGCCTCCAACTGCGATGCCTCAAGAATGCTGGGTCTGCCAGCTTAATGGAATATTAGGACTATGCTAAGTTATCAGACTTAAGGAATTACAAGTATGCATGCTGAAAGCACTAAGGATACATAAAAGCTATATAAAAGAGTATATAAAGGGGTATAAAAGAAAAGGCAAAAAATCATCATGGCATCACCTTCATCCTCTTTGTCACCCTCTGCTGGACCCACTCCAGGAGCTCCAAGTCTTTCTGGTACTGAGGAGCCTAGAATTGGACACAACACTCCAGATGTGGCCTCATCAGGGCTGAGTAGAGGGGCAGGATCACATCCCTGGACCTGCTGCCAATGCTTTTCCTTATGCACCCCAGGACACCATTGGCCTTCTTGGACACAAGGGCACTGCGGGCTCAGGGACAGTTTGTTGTCCATCAGCANGCTCAGGGACAGTTTGTTGTCCAGCAGGATCCCCAGGTCTTTCTCCACAGAGCTGCTTTCCACCAGGGGTGCCCTCAGCCTGTATGGGTGCAGGAGGTTACTCCTTCCCAGGTGCAGGACTCCATACTTTGTTGAATTTCAAAAGGTTCCACTCTTCCCATCCCTCCAACCCTCAGATCTTCCTGAGGTGCACTACAGCCCTCCCAGCTTTGTGTCATCAGAAAACTTCCTCAAGAGGCATCTTCTCCTTTGTCTGAGTCACTGATGAACAAGTTAAACGATAATGCATGCAATAATCATTCTTGGGGGACACCACTAGCGACAGGCCTCCAGCCATGCCCTGTGCCACTGATCACAATCCCCTGAGACCTGGTGTTCACACAGCTCTTAAACCACCTCTCTGTCCACACATCCAGCCTGCACTCCCTGAGCTTTCCTGTGAGGATATCATGGGAGAGTGTCAAAAGCATTGCTGAAGTCCAGGTGGACAACACCCACTTACCCTTCCCTCATCTATCCAGCCAGTTGTCCCATCATAGAAGGCAATCTGGCTGGCTCAGCATGACTCCCCATCCACGCTGACTGCTCCTGATCACCTTCTTCTCTTCCCGTCATGCCAATGCACTTTGTTCCTTTTTTGATATTCACATACCATTTCTACTCCAGAGTTCCCTAATGTATTCAGAACATGCCTAAATTTGCAAAGTGATTGAAAGTGACATTTTAGATTTTACTAACTGCTGCCAAGGAAGGACATTCTTATTCACAGTCAAGGGAGAATAAAGCAAATTCGAAGACAAAACATCATCTCCCGTTCAATGAAAATAGCAGGTAGAGAAGATTATCTTCAAATAACCCATCAGTCAGAAAAACTGCCTTTCTAGCACATTAGCCAAAAGCTGTGTTCATTTCCTGTGTCCCAGGAGAAAGGCTGCAGGTCCTGTTACAATTTCCACCACAACTTACAGATAGGTTCACTCTACACAGTGACTTGTGATCCAAGAACAAGCTCTGTATCAGCAGACTTATTAATCTAATCAATTAATCCAAAGGGAACTTTTAGAACACTCCCACATCATAATTAAATAAGCCAAACAAGTTCCTAGAAATCAACCAGTTAACACAGAACTTGAAAGTGTTCTAAGCCACAAATATATACCAATACAACAAGTACTGCATAAATGACTCTTGGCAAGCTGTCAAGATTAACAAGTATTTGTCCTTACCCCTGTGAAGTTTTGAAGTATAACTCTTATTTAACATCAAATATTATAATGCCTCTTGAGAAAAGATCCAGGTATGATTGCTTGGCTGTGTATTTTAGACACAGCTATACCATCTGGAACTATTCTTTAGAATCTCACCAGTGAGCCTGTATTTGTCAGGGATGCCATAATTTCATCATTTTAAGCTACTCCTGACTTTTAACCCTTTGTGACGTGCGAGTGAGGGTTTGGAGGGAGTTCAGGTAATTTAGCACTGAAGGAATTTCATTGAAAAGCACGTGAGGAAGCTAGCAGTGAACGAGAGCTGAATAAGGGTTATAGCTCCCAAAGGGCTGGCAAGCTTTCATCTTTAAAGGTCCTTAGTTTCTTGAGAGAGAACAGAGCATTAAGTTGAATCAAAAAGGTTCTGTTCTCGCTATGGAAACCATTCTGTTTTCCTTGGCACAAGCACAGTTCAAATCATCAGCATATACATGGGAAGCCTATGGCAATCTGGGGTGCAGAACCATGCCTTGCTGTCCACAATATACTTTCTCTTTTAGTTATTTTAGTTGCCTGTTGTTTTTCCCCCTTCCGAGAGTGAAGCACAAGTTAAAATTTCTCATTTCACAAGAATAAGTTCTTGGATACAGTGTCTATCACAATTGGATATGACTGAGCTCAATGGCCCATGGGATCCCTTACAGTTCCATGAGAGCTCTCTGGTAGAGCATCTGTCATGTAGGAGGAGTGAAGGCTGTTCAGGGTACTTGAACTGTACCCTGATGGGTACAACTGTACCCTGTTGGCAATACTTTCCTCTTTACAAGTACACAATACAGACCCAGCCATCAGCCTGTAGATCAGCACAGCTGTCTCACAACTGCCCACATTTGCCAACAATTGTGATCTTCATGCACTAGAGGTCATGTTTCTAATGCAGCTAAAAACACAGAATACCTTTCAAGAGCAGCACATATGGAAATTACCAGCTAGGTTAAATTTGCATCTGATAGCTGGAAGAATATTCCTACTTCACAGGGATTGGCAGGAGTGTTAGTGGGTTAAAAGCAGTTTAACTTGCAGTTTACAAACACTCCCAGTTTGTTAGGTACCGTATAGTACCTAAGGGTAAGAGGAAAAAGGAAAGGAGAATGCAAGTTAGTTTCAACTAAACATTTCAACTGCAACAGAGAGCAGAAAGACAGTGTACTTTACTTTTGTGCCCAAGAAAAAGTCTCAGTTACTTCTTTGTGACTCTGGAATCACAATATGCACTAAAATACATTTTTTCAATAGTAAAAAAGCCTCCATAAACAAATGCCAGGCTTCAATGAATGTCTATTTATTCTGTCACATGGATTTTAATGAGTTTCTCCTGTCACTTTAATCCACTGCTAAAAACACCTGTGCCACCTGCCCTGTGAGTCAAATGTACTCTCAGACAATGGACTGCACTTTAGTTTCCACCTGGCGGCAAATGCAAACCATTCGTGTGACAAGACACCGATAATTCTCTAAAAAGTTTTGACTTCATCTTTAGACTGTGGTGAAGAGCTGAACTGAGGGACAGTATTTGCACTTCTAAGTAGATGTGTAACAACAAACAGGAAAAAATAAAAAAGCCATGTAAAGCACATTGCATTCACTGTCTTCTTATTTAGCTCCACATAGAAAGGCTGAAATGTCTGAAAAGTGACTAGACATCTAGTGTGCATCATATTCTTCCCCACTCCACATTCCTGTCAGTCCAAGGGTCAAAGGTATCTTGATTCCTCATCAGCACAGACAGCACGGAAGAAGTCTGCTTTCAGGATTTGGTTTTGTGCTTACATGGGTCCAATTGTTTCTGTCTGCAGACACGTATTTCAACCCTTTTTCAGTGATGTCTGTGGCTCCTTTGCCTTCTTTCATTGATAATTCAGTCAGCTCATACTCTTCTGCCTAAACAGAGGCTCAGATACCCATGCTTGCAGGAATGCACAACTCCAAATCAGATTACTCCCAGAAAATGGTATTAAACTCAAGGGTCTAAGAATTCAGTTTCTTACAAGGGAGAGTCCCATTTTGCCTCTCAGAGGCATTTGAAATCCACCTACCTTTGCAGCGGCCACGATGTGTCACGCTGAGGCTGGGCTCACGGCACTTCGCTCTCTGGTAGTCGCACATCGACTCGTACGTCCTGCCGTCGGAGGCACACAGGGGTTTGGACTGGGACCTGGAGCAATGCAGGTTGCACTGAGGGTCTCTGTCACGGTCACTTATTAGAAACTGAAGGAAGGGAAAAAAGGAGAGAAAAAAAACAAAACCAGTGGTTTGGTTTCCCAAAACAAAACATGGCGTATTTTTTCTGTATGACAATAACATTATGACTATAATGCATTTTAAGCTGCCTACCAAAGCTGACTTGCCTGAAGGGAACTTTAAATGAAACACGTACATCTTTTAAAAAAATTAACGGTCTTTGCCATTCCATTTTCTTTAATAAAACGGAAACATTACTCACTGTGCCTCACCTCTAAAAAAGTAAGATGTGCAAAGCCAAACACAACCCACACGGGAAGGGCAATACTGAGTCACACCAGCCCAGCTTGCCCAGTGCTATGCCACAAACAGTATCTGGTACTAGACTATTTTAGCTAGAGATATAAAAACTTATCACCAAAGACAGAGGAATCCAAATAATCCATCAAGATTGGCCTTGGTAGTTGAACCATGCATGTGAGCAGTTTTATATCACCAGTGATGTTTTTGAAAGCATTGTCTATATCATCTATAAAAACCACCTGCAAGAGCATACCTTCACACTCTCAAAGTCACCTTACATTTCTTCCTGATGACATCCAGCACAGCTGACAATTGCATTCCATGCATCCCACAGTCTAATTGCACACTATATGAGAACCTATTTCCTTTCAGAAATTTGAATTTATATAATCTTTCTGCTTACCTCTTCTTCCTGAGTGTTCCATTATCACGCAACCCATTTTGTACAAATGTGGCATTCATTGTCATTTTTCTGTAACTTGAACAATCCCAATGTTCCAATTTTTCACCCAGACCACTTCCCTCCATATCATGATTGCTACCGTTTTCCTTGATGCTCTTCCTTATTTTTGGGGATGGGAAAACCCACAACGCACAAGTCCCCATCTTCTGTCTGCTTGTTCCCTGCAAATCCCAACATCTGGCAGTAGTTTACTGCTGTACCCTCGACTCTACTCTGAACTGCCTATAGGGACACTCAGGTCTCTTTCCCAAGTTTATATTGTCTTCCTGAGGATCCAAACTGACAGTCATCTTGCCATAACTACTTGCAGAATTTTTTGGCAAGGCATGATAGCAGCAGCCCTTTTCTCTTCCCATACTACCCAACTTTTAGTGGATCGTCAGACCTTTAATTATTACCCAAACACCCGCTCACAGGAAGATTTCAGGGGACTCTTCAAACAAGTTCCACGAGGATTAAGCACAGAAAAGGGAAGTCGAACCTGCTTTGCACTTTTTCCCTTCCCTACCTCCCATTTCTACAGCCTCTTGCAAGCCTGGGGGCACCAGAGCTGCTCTCTAAGACACTGATATCCCAGCTCGCTGTCAAAGCAGCTCTGAGCTCAGCAGTTCAGAGCTGGCTGGCAAATGGGCACTGACTGACACCCTGCCTGCATGCACAAAGCCACAGCTCTCCAAGTGTGTTGATAGCTGGATGCCTTACAGGGAAGTGTGAGTCATTGCCATAATCACCTTGGTGTTACAGTTTCCTACAAAGCTGTCTACTCTAAGCTTTGAGGTTAAAGCTGTTGAAAAAACATTGCCTGAAGCCTAGTTTGGGTTGGTTTTTAACCACACCGAGAACATGCATCCCTGAAATTTGGTTGTTGGTGGGCTTTTTTCATTACTAAAAAATCTTCTCTCCCCACTTAAATGAAAAACAATTGAGAAGTTTCATATTTTCATAGTGTACTGCTGGATCTTTTGAAGACTAATGCATTACTAAACCCCCTATTTAAACATGACAGCTGGGAAAACTAAGCAAGGTTTGCACTCATTTTACTTTCGGTGGGGCAAACTTTTTTTTAAAATCTCATCTGTCACAGACTTGACATATTTGTTACAGCACAGTGTTTTTGAAATGTTTTTGTTCCTCTTCTGCAACATATTCTATAACCTGGCAACACCTGCTCCAAATGGGAAATAGGAAAATTTAAATCTGAAGGAAATTTAAATGGTTTATAGAGACCTGGACTAGACTATAAAAACACTGTAAAGCTGGACCAGATTTTTTTCTTTTCAGGGGTTGGACTATCACAACATAACTTGGAATTGCTCTGGCTACAGTAATGTCTTTCTGTCACCCCCAAAATGCAAAGATCACTAGTGACTGTACACATACAGCAAAAAAGCAACAGACTGAAGATGCTGAAGTCTCCTCCCAGCATGTCATGTCAGACAGTGAAAGATTCACAAGGCTTTTCAGGTTTCTGTATGTATAAACAGACTTTCAAAGCAGAGCTGCCTGATAGGACAATATGGTGCACATGCAGCAATTAAATATTCAGTTCAACATAGGAGCCATTCCAGGTTAGAAGGAACACACAGATCTCCCATTTATCACAACCAAAGGCTTGAGCTAACAGCACAAAACTTTTTGCACATTCCTTGTCAAAAGCCGAGTTCCACAGATAGGAGTTATCCAGAGGTTCAATAAAAAATCTAGAATACTGATTCTCAGCATCAAACCATACTACTAACTTATTGAAAGTCATCTTGTATCATGAAAACTCACTTAAGCCTTCTGCAGCCTGTACCAAAATACTTAGTATAGAGGGGGCTTACATTAAGAACACCCCTTCTTCTAGAAAAGGCATCTCTAAAGAACAGCAAGTTGTTCTTAGGGCTGACAAACAAGTTAAACCTAAGGTTGTGGAAGAGCTTTTCTCAGGTGCCTCCTTGCAGACAGAGAAACAACTCGACATTGATTAATTATGAGGGCCTGAGGAAACATGCAGAGCACCCCAATGCAGTCTGTGAAGTTCTTGCCTACCCAAATTAAGCCAAGAACCACGTTATTAGAAAAAAAATTGAAAAAAAAATCAAAGCCTTTTTAGCATTTGTAATTTGGATTACAGTAGGGAGCCCACACAGCATGTTCGGTGCTTTCCAGACACTGAAGATGCCACACCTGCCTTGCCAAAAAACTTTATGGTTTACGTAGTTGCACAAGATGATGCTTGTTTTGTTCAGGTAGATTGTAACTGAGTAAGTCTGTATTAAATTCAAGAAGGATCCAGGATCACACCTGTCTGATCAGAGTTCTTCTCACGCAAGAAAACAGCACTGCCAGAAAGGTCAGCAATATCTCCAGAAGATCTGAAGGGCTTCAAAAACTCCCCCTTACAGTTGGGCACCTGCTCCACAGTAGCTCACAGCCCCTATCTTTGCACAGCAGCCCTGACAGCATTCAGGTATTAAATGGTGGTTCTTTGTCCTAATTCTAGCATGTAAGCATTCATGCTACGGAAGTGATATTCAATACAGACCACCCAGAGACATTTAATATACTAGATGATTTTGGTGTACATCCCCTGCCCAGCACAAAACGTCTTCCTTTAGCATTATGGCAGTCTGAGAGCATGTCCTCCTCTGTAAGCAACCTCAGCTGCATGAAGAAAAAGAATGAATGGATGAATGATGAAACGTGTCTGGCATGGGTAGACCACTTGGTTCTATAATTTTAACAGCTAGGACCACAATCCATATGTAGTCAGATTTATTTTTATTTTATAATTCCTACTTTGAGCAAGCTGGCACTGCTTTCCCAAGTGCACAGCCCTGCTCCAGAAGAGCTCCTTGGTCACTGCTGGAGGTACTGCTGAGCCAGGCTGAGGGCTGTGAGCAACATGCACAAGGTGCCCTAATGCCTGGTACCCACCCTCCCCAGACACAGCCGACCCTGGAATGTGATTCTCTGGTCCCTCCAGGGGAAGAGTAGCAAGGTGAGTTTTCTGCCTTTAATGCCAAATGTCCTATGATGACCCTTGAAGCTCCAAGCAAAGCCTGATGTCCTAACAATTTCAGGATGCAAACACAAACAGGCTTTGCAAACAACAGGATCACTACTCACAGAGCAGTGCTGGGTGCTCTACACACAGATACAACACGAGCAAACCTGGACTCAGAGAAAAAGCAACCCTGCAAACATGCGCAGCACCAGCAGGTTTCCAAGCTTCATCTAGAAAGAAGAGGAAAATAATTATCTTAGCTCTGAAATTTCTCAAAGTTTCTTCTTGATTTCTGTGTTCCCATTTGTTTCAGAACAGACTGCATCCAAAGCAAATGGGATTGGAGACAGCTTATCAGTTCTTTATCTCCTCCCTTTTCCTTCATGAGAAGAAAGCTATTAAAAGTACAAGGAAAACAAACATACCACCACAAACACAAAACCCCAGCTAAAAAAAAAAAAAAAAAAAAACAAAACTAACAACTCCCTTGCAAAACTAGAAGGAATAATCTATTTTACAGGAAAAAGTTAAAACTGACCAGACTGCAAATGAGATCTGTTGAATATAGACTCAATACTAAAATAAGTAACACTAGTATTAAGCAACAGTATTTGTATATATGTAACATTTATTTACGCTAAGGGAGTCTGCACAGCTCCTATTCCAACCAGTTTGAGTGCCTGCCCCTAAAGAGTTTCCGGTTCAGTGCAACTCTCAGAGCATCTTTTTATGTCAAATGTTCTATCTGTATAAGGACACAAACCCCCTTCTTTAGCAAATACATTTACACAGGTGCTTGCAGAAGCCACTTCCCAAACTGCTTTCTGCTTCTTCAGACTTGAAAAGAAAAAGGAAAGATAAGAGGTCAGAATGAAGTTAACTTTGCCAACAAAGCATATCTGTTCTTTTTCTCCACACCTCAACACCACTGCTGACAAACAACAAACACTGATTAAAGGGTTTTTAATGCCTGTGAAGGAAAGCAGACTCCCTGCAGCTGCACGGCAGCTGGGAACACTTGTGTTATTTAGCAGAGAAAGGTCTGACCCCACAAGTGAAAATGAGCTTGGTGGTCACTCATTCTATTCACCATCTGGGTACATTATAAGCACAAACAGAACAGCACAGCCTTTTGTGATGGAGGTAACGAGAAATGGCCAAGGCATTGTAGTACCACAGTAACATGCCTTAGCAAGGCTTCAGGGAAAAGAGGGAGCAAGGGACACAAATGACATGGACGTGAGAAAGTGGAAATCTATTGAGAAACAAATATAGAGTTCACTACAGATCAAAACAGAGGTGCCTCTGCTATTTAGCAGCTTCACTTCAGATTAGTACTGCAGCCACCTAACAAAACAGATAGACAAAACAGCACATGCAATACTTTACTCCTGTTTTGGCAGATTTCAAGTTTGAAGACCCTCAGAACACGTCTTGGGAAAGTGTGATTCATCTAGGTATATTCATATGGCACAGATCACACATTCATTAGTCTAACTACTCAGACTGGCCTGACTTAAGTACAAATGAGCGAGTCCTTCCCAGAGAGAATTCCCCAGGAAAACCATACCATTTTACACATTAAGGGAGACTATAAACTTCTCGACATTTTTGTTGCTGTTGGAAAGAATCATTTCACATTTTTATGCCTTGGTTTCAGGCTCCAAACTGGTGCAACCAGCCATTCTGGAGGCAGAGCTGGAGCCAAGTTCCAGTTTTAATCACGGCTAGACTCTCAGCCCCATGGCAGGTTGCCTACAGGGCACAAGCACTTCAATTTCAACCACTGGTTTTGGACTGCAGCCAAGTTTCCTGCCATGGAACCATAAGCCTAACAGGTCTCATAGGGGTCAGAGATCCTGTTCTGAGTCAGAGACCCAAAATGCCTCCCTTTTAGGAATACAAAGGGGAAAATCTAAAAGTCTTTAAAAAACTCTCTCAGGGTTTGCAGTCTTACATGTGCAGAAAGATATCAACCAGCTAGAGCCATCAAACTCCCAACAGCTGACCAGGCTGTCCAGCCTCTGTCCTGAAAGTGCCCATGCAGCCTCAGAATCTAGCAAGTGAAAAAAGGCTTTTGAAGTGAGCTTCCTGGGAAGTCTATCATGTGTTTTGGAGCAGGGGAAGGAAGAGATTGTTTTATTTTAATATACCCTTTCTGAAAATGCTCACAAGTTTGTACTTCACTGGCACCTGGATAACTTTGGTTTAAGAATAATTTTTTAAGACAAAGTTTCTGAAAGTTCTGCATCTTAAGAAGTTCCAGTCCTTGGGTGGGGCTTTCTGGCATCCTTATACCAAGACTTAAGGCTTTCCCAACAAATTTCAGAAGGGCACTTTCCCCAGGCAGAAGGTACTTACAGGAAAGATATTGTAATACTTTTATTCCTTGAGTCACCCCTCCTGCAAAGTGAAGAGTCTAGCCTAACTTAAAGCACCACTTATGTTTCAACCCCAAACCTTCTGCTGTGCAAATAAGAATGGGTTCAAAGCACAGAGACTGTGCATGAGGATGGTAAAGGCAGGGCAAATCTATAGGAGGACACTGCAAAGCCACCAACTCTAGATTTATTAGTATGAGTTGAATTCAAGACAGTTTTCTTCTCTCACAGGCTAGAAACCTCGCTTTTCTACAGAGATTTTCCCTTCACTCACACTATCCTCCCTCAATCTTTGCTTTTGATAAGCCATTACAATGAAGGGCAGCACTTATGTTTCATATGTTAGATGACTTTTAGCTAGGAAATAATACTTCCATTTTCTTTGCAAACTGATCCCCAAACATGATGCAGAAGCTGTTTTGTTCTGTTTTCACAAGATGAAGTACTAGATCCAGAGAAGCTGCCTAATGGAGTATTGGAAGTGCCCACCAAAGGTTTGGGAGAAAAGCCCACTAAAGGTTCAAGAGAAACCCTTAGAATTGCACTTCATCTCAGAGCAGCTCTCTCGGTTTTTCTTGTGGTTTTCTTGTTCATAGAAAAAAAAAAAGTCATTGCAGTGAGGGAGTGAACTTTTAAAATTTTATCTTTTGCTTTTGACATGCAGGTTTATGAAAGTGCTTAACTACATTTGACTTGTGGGAAAGAAAATGCCAGAGACACCATGGACAAGAAGTTCATTTCATATTTTAAAATAATCCCTTCTCCCACACAATTTTTATATCCACATGCCTGTATCACCTTCATAAAAACTAACTTCAATTTTTTAAGTCTCAAGTTTAAGCATCTCATAAGTTCAGTACACTGATCATCTGAACAGAGGAGAAAACCAAAACTTAAACACAAAACAGAAATTTCATCTGAAGTCTCACATTTCTAGCACACAACTTCTAAATCTTTCTCATAAGTCTGGCAGTATTAAGATAGAAACTGATTTAATTCATTTGAAGTAATTACTTCAGTTTCTATCAAAGCTCACTCTCCTACCCAGAGTATTCCTGAAGCCAAGGTAACATGTAAGCCTAGAACAAATTTAAGATTAAATTTAATTTGTCAAACACATTGACAAGAGAAGGTATGTTTAATTTGGACTATTTCTTCTCTTTACCTTTGTTACTATACATGTTGAACCAGACAGAAAATCCAAATGTTTGAACAGTCAGGCAATGAACTTCTTGTCCCAAAACAATAACAGCAAAACTTCGATTAATATAAAAGATGCAATCTTGTCTTCAGTAAATTGTATTGCTTAAAAATACGATCCAGTCTTTCCAGTTTAAGGAGTCCTGTGCTTATTCAGCATAACTCAAAAAACAAACTCAAAACAACCTTCTGTATAACTTACACCAAGTTAATCCCTCAGTAACTATATTCCCTACTTTAGTCTGTCATAATCATCGTTGAAGCTGTTGATCTCCACTAGCAAACGTAGCAGGATTACAACTTCGTGCTGTCACTAGGTGAGAAGTCAGCTATTCCATTGTAATGGGATATGTTTTTCTCAAAAGATGCTCTCAGAAAAGCAGAAGGGCTGAAGTAATACCAGGTGTATACTTCAACAAAGGACAGTAATTCAAGCAAGATTTCCATGCAGAGTGATCCCCACACTTACCCAAGCATTAGCATACTGAATACTTCAAACCATTGCACAGATTCCTCCCTCTTGGCCCCGGTTCTCTGAATCACAGAGACTGAATTAAGTACTTTCTTACCCTCCACTGTATAAACCACTGAAAATCAGTTCCAGGATTTGTACAACTCTCTGCACTGGCAAGGGAAGCCTAGCCACTTACAGTGGCTGTGAAATAATACTTTCTTGAGCCTATTTTCCCTCTTTTACTACTTTTAGCAGGACTGGCTATGCAGCCTAGGAAGCCTTCTTCCCCATTTGCAAGAGCTTGGAGTACTGGAACAGTCTTGATATAAGCTTTTCACATGAGTCTTTGCTGTGTTCTTTGGGGTTACACATAAACTGTAAGCATGTCTGATGACAACTAGGTTTTGCTGAAGCATTCTTAAATGAATAATCTGTTTGATGAACTGTCAACAAATTCTCTGCTGATTTTCCATCAGTAGCCAGACAGGTATAAAGGGTTTCCTCTTAAATCCAAACCCCCTAAAATTTGTCTTCATCACCTGATATCAATTCGTCTGCACCCCCTTCTCTTGAGCACCTTCTCATGCTCTCTTTCTCTCAACAGCTCAGAGTACTTTTCCCTTTACTTCCACAGTGTTATTGGTGAAGAGTGGGCATCGACTTTTAACTGAGTCTCTGAATTAGTTGATAAGCTTCCTAAACAGCCCAAACTAGCAAGTTAAAGTGACATTTTCTCCTCTCATAACACCTTCTTCCCAATAAGACAAAACTTCCTATCCATGCAAGAGAGTGCCCACTGCAAAAAGCAGGTATCAAGCCAAAGATGGCTTTGTAACCTCCTGAACACTGTCTCCTACATAAGTACATTCCCTTGGGCATGTAGGTAAGTACTCACAGCAAGACAGATACAACTGAGTTTACCTCAAGCCCTTTTCCCACTTTCTAGTCTACACCACAACCATTGTGGCCTTTCAGTCACAGCCATATGTATTAGACAATATTACTGTAAACAAAGCAGGTGTATGATGTTCCCCATCTCTGGAACTGCTCTATTCTCCTAGAAGACAATCTCATAAGGAGAGATGATGATAGAACATAGTTTACAAACACAGTTTGGCAGCCACATCTTCAGGGTTGAGCTCCAATGGAAATAAAACTATACAAAGGCACTTTTCCCATCACAAATTATTTGGCCTTGTAGATCTTCCAGGATGGAAGATTCTAACTCAATAGCTCTACAAGCTTTGGTCCCTAAATGAATTCCTCAAAAATGCTGAAAGAGGAATTCAAATTGAAGCTGGCATCCAGCCTTCATTATGTTTGGTGTAACTGCTGCCAACAGCAGAACCAAGAAGTAGATATTAGAAATAGCTGATCTCATTAGTTTAAAACCTAACAAGGGCTGGCTGCCCATCAGGAGACACATACTAAATGAATGCCAAGTCTGAAATTCCACCGCAAAGAAGAGATATTAAGAAAAAAGGTACTGAGAAAACTCAAGGGGTCACTTTCCTTAACTATATTCTTACCCCTATACGATCCAAAGACAATGATTAACCAAAGATGGCTGCATCAGGAGCTTCTCTCCACCATTTCACATGGCTTTACATGTACTGTCATCGGCACTTCAGTGCCAAAGCTTCTGAAGCACTGTCTGGGGACAGAACTTTGACACTTCTCCTTCTACAGGCCTACCTTGCCATTTCCAGAGAGATGTTCAGTGTTGAGTTCTGGCCTCATCAGCTATACAGAGTAATAGCTCCACAGGCCCCAAAGGCCTCAAAGCTGTACAGAATAATAAAGGAAGTTGCCCCTATTGCTCTATTACTCCTCTGAAGTGTCAGACACAGCAAAATTGAAGACTGGGATTTCACCTTCTTCATACATAATGTACTCTTATTAAATACAGAGGAGCTTAAGAAAGCAG
>VZTN01001000.1:36484-60268 GCA_013400515.1 Erpornis zantholeuca
GGGCATCTTACTCCATTTTCTACATAAAATCGTTTCCCCAGCATAACAGTATTTTTATTTGTTGTGAGCCTTTCAGGCTCACATCAGTCATTCCTCCCCCCATGAGCACCAAAAACCAGATACTCTCCCCCACTTTGATCAGCACCAGCCCATCAAAAGCAGCAGCACCACAATCCTCAACATGTTGCTGTTTGTATTCACACAGTCTGATTTCACTAACTGGAATACAGGATGCTACAGCCACAGCAAACTGTCCCCCACAAATATTACCACACTAAAGGCCTGCTTTGAGGCACCTAATAAGCAGGTGATAAACTACAATAACTTTCTTCACAGGTGTTCTGACTACTCAGCTACATAATTCTATTACCCTTACGCAATGTCCACGTATGCAAAGGATAGTATTTACCCAAATGCAGAAGTTACTTTCATTTTTGTACAGTCAGACATCAAAGAGCTAAATAAGTAGTCATGTGAAAGTCAGAAGACAGTACACAGAAGACAGATTCCCTACATTTCCTGTTGCTGTGTGCCTTTTCAATAAGGGAATCAGCCCAAGGTTTTTTCAGCAGCTTGTTTGTGAGAGAACTTATTCTGATGGTCATTAGCAGAACCATTCACTAACCTCTAAAACTCCTCCCACCTGCTAAACTGTCTGCACTGGGTTCAAGTGCTGGAAGAATATCTGTGTCCTAACCACAGGAAATTGGGATTCTCAAGCCCACTGACCTCTTCAGCTTGCTAAGCTTAAGTTCTCCTTCTCAAGAAGAGTGGAGAAATGTTGCCTGAGAAAGGTTAAGTCATTATTCTTAATTAAATTAGACTGTTAATAAATCAGAAACGCCTGTAAATCAGAGAAATCCTGTAACTTTTTCCAATCTTAAGAACTGTTTTAGATGGTGATAATAAGTGGCACCAGGCTGGTACCCAAGCCTATGTCAGCAAGGAGCTTCAACTCTGCATTTAGGAAAAAGTATCATACCTGCAAAGAAAACTTATAGGAAAACCAAACTGAATGTCAGGAAACGTACTGACAGAACTTTAAAGGAGAGCAGGCAAAATGGCAAAAGAAAGGGTCAAATGAAAGCCCAGTAAAAGAGTCACAGAATTCAACTGTGAAGATCTTTACAAAGACTGTATGAGGTTTTCCAAACAATGCCCACCGCAAAGATTTTTTTAACAACTCATCTCTAGCCAACCCAAATATGGTTTATCAGCAGTGATCTCTATCTGCTTGAGCCTCAGTCCAAGGCCCTTGTCCACAATCTTTTAAGATTTAGCCTCGTGCACTTTACAATGAAGAAGAAACAAGGCCAAAAATAAGTCTTTTTCCTTCTGAGATGTTTTAGAAGCAATGAACACAGCACATCCAGTGCCAAGGCAGCTCACAGATAGTATCACTCTTCTAGCTCTTAACTTCTTCCCCTCTGCAAGAATTCTTAAAGCAAGCATGTCCTTCTGCAGCAAATCAATACATCAATTAACACGAATTCTGTTTCAGACACTTAATGTCTATAAATAGGTAGCCCAGAATAACTGAGGATTACAGAAAACAGTGACAGACTACTGCCATCTCAGGCATAATAACTTGTCAGGACTTGTCAACTGGTATCCTACAAGCTGGATCATCCAGACAAGATGGCCAAATCATCTCCTGCCACTCAGCAAGCCTACTCCTTGCACTGGGGCTCTGTGGCACAGAGGGGAAGGGCAAGTTCTACAGCATTAGGCTGTCCCTTGACTAACCAGCACCTCCGAGTGAAGGAGCATTGCTGTACACTCATGCAGTGGGAACAGTGTTTCCAGTAACATCCTCCAGAAGAAACAGGGAGGGACAGACATCTACACTTCCATTCCAAGCCACTGCTATTTCAGAGGCTGCAAACCAGTCTCAAGGCACCAGGGTGGGACTGCCTGTAGGCAAGCAAAGCCTTAGGCACCAGATATGTTTCCCTCCTAATTCTTACCACTCTCAAGCCTGTCTCCCTTTCCCAATAGCCAGTGGCTTCAGTAGATACTAATCCTCCAGTTCTCTCACAGACACTGGCCTTCACTCCCCAATGCATGTTTCTAGCTTGTCTGCAAAAATCTTCATTTTCTCTCTGAATTACAAAGGACTTTGCTTACTTACACCAGTGTCTTTATTAAGTTCAGATTTATTAGAAAACATGAGATGCTTTTGTGATTATGAGGAGGAGAACATGTGTTCCTATGGAGAACATTCCCACTCTTAAATTTGAAGTGAGGATAAACCAGATCCCCTAGAGTATCTTATCCCAAGTTTCACCAGACTGCAGGAACGAGACTAGAAGAGTTTCTCCTCTGCAGTTCTCAAGCTGACACAGACACAAAAATACCCCAAACATTCTTTGCTCTTGTCTGAGCTTTCAGGCAGAAATTCTCTTAGGTGCTGTGCATCACTTCAACAAGAATAATTTGAGGACCCACTTAGGAACAGGAACATCTATCCATCAAATGCAGCAGGATACATACTTGGCTGCCTCTTATGAAATAAAGAGGACTTATGTAAAAAACAGTTTAAAACATCCCTCATTAACTGGAAATTGCATTATACATTGCCAAACAGCTGTTTAATGGGGATTTTTATATGCATGCTGTGCAGCTTCAGAGGTTTTGCACTTCTAAGACTTCTTTTATCTGTGGACTACAGCATATTTACTAGGAAAAGGGCTCTGACACATACCTGTAAGGCAGGCATTATCCCACTCTAGGTGAAAAGCTTTAGAGATGGTAACTCACTCAAATTCACTAAACAAGCTAGTAGAAAAGATAAAAGAGAGCACAATCTACCACCATTCTTCAGGCATTTAATGCCTGGAAAGCTATTCTCCCTCAGCCTCCAGTTGTGTTCATAGTTACCAAAAGCAGAGAAAAGAGTAGATAATGCAGCACTGTGGTCAGGTGTAGCATGTAGTTAACTCCTTACACCTCAGAGCTCTTTTCTCTTAGCTCTGAGCTATTACAGCTGTGGCTTCATTTATATGCAGTGTTTGAACTATAGGGAGGCACTTGCTGATGCAGCCTGAGTGTCTAACATAGGAAATAGGAGTTTCCTATGGACAGCAGGGAATGAAGCAATGCTATTGCTTTAACTTAACCAGTACAGCCAACACCCTTCAATAGGGAGGATTATCCAAAAACCTATCACTCTTCTCTTATACTGCTGCATGAGTATTGCACTGCAGACAAGAAAGATTACCACTGTGTGCTGTCCTCAATTTTTCATCTGTCAAGGAAAGGTTAGGTAGAAATATGCAAAGGTACCAAAGCTAGAGTCAGTTAAGTGACTCTGTGGCATGTTTATTGTGGAGTTACTTGACTTGTTTGGGCTTTTAAATAGGCTACATATGTAATAATCAAAATCCAAGAATTAAACTGCATGGATCCAAGTCTCAAATTTCACTTAAGAGTAACACACCAGTTTTTCCTATAAAACTAGCTTATAATTTCATTAGTAGCTTACCCGAGAACCATAACATACTAACCCTCATTAGCAGAAAGGCAAGTTATTCCTTTACTGAGCTGCAACAACCTGCTTGCCCCTCCAATAACAGGTGGTACTTTCCCCATCAAAGGAGACTGCTCAAAACTAGAAATTCAACACAGTCCTGATGCTCCAATTTTGCCAAAGAGAATTAGAGCATCCATGTAAGACTCTGGAGCTTTCCAACACATTTAAGATGTTTACTCATAATTTGAAAGACTTGAAAATCCTCTTAAGTTACCTAATCACATCCTCTGGCAAGTTGAAGATGCTTGACATTCCTCCCTTCTCTTTCTCCCCTTTGGGGCAAACTAAGTGTAAACAGGGCACCAACCCAACTACAGCACAGCCAAGTACCATTTAGGATCTCAGAGGAGCACCCTCTGAGGTTAGCACAAGGCAGAAGATCCAGGCACTGTCCCTTCCTATCACCTAACTAACCAGTGGGATAGAAAGCACTGGGAGAGGCAATGAAGGGTGGGTTTGTTTTTGCTTATCTCTCAGCTCTAAGTCTAGAAACACATGGCAGATCCTCTGCAAAAGAAAACATAAACAGTCATCCACCTAACTAGTAACAGAAATAGAGTAAGGCACTCCAAAACAAGCAATGGGGAAGCACATGCAAAAAAAGCAAAGACCTCCTTCAAATTCTCAATGTAAAACAGGCAGACAAGAACAGAAGAAGTATCCAGTCTGATGCAGCATTTAATTCTCAAGATGGCTCACAACTTGCATACGTTCTTCCTGAAAACATTCAGGGCAATTCCTTTGGATTGTTCCCACTCTACAAATTTGTGGCAGAATATACACATTGTTAACAATCCAGATTAGTATATTTACATAGGAAGAAAAGATCAAGTAGGAGTACTGTTGACATCATTCCTTTTCACAAAGAAATCCACTCAGCTGCTGACAAGCCCAGATTTAAAAATATCACATATCAGGCATGTACCCTTATGGGAGACCAGCAGTTACACACTTTGGCAGATGCACCCAGGCCCGCTGCTCAAAGAGGCTACAGAAGTCGCATGCCTGCTTTAGAAACTGTTTTGCCATCTCAGTATTGCTCTTCTCCATTGAGCACAGGAATGTCCACCAAGTTCAGTATCAAACAGGATTGACTGGATAAATGCAGCAACACAACCATAATCAAGTGTAGTATCCATGATAAAAACAGAAGCTGAAGAGTTCCAATTCAATACTTAATTATTGGAGCAAAGATTTGCTGAAAGAGTGATTGAGAGTCTTAAAGGATTTTCTCACCTGCTAAAGAATGATTCAGTTACTAGACTTAAGCAGAAGCCTGAGTAGTTTCTCTCTTCACCTATTTCTTATTTGGACAAGCCCACGTTGTACAGACAGATGCAGAAGTCAGCATCTGCTTAACTCCTCAGTTGTCCAGCCCTGTCAGTGAAGTACTACATGGCAAGTTAACTTCATAACTAGGAAATGCAAAGCTGCAGTAGGCTTGATCACCACGCTGAGTTTGTTCAACAGCTTTATTCTCTTACTGCTGAAGTGAAATCACTGAACATCAAAAATAAGCCTCAGGCATGTATTTTGGCACTTATACACCCACTGTATTAGGACAAGGTACCCTTAAAACACCAGGCCTGTGATTTACTTTGTTGAATAGTAAAGATCCTAAGCCTAGCGAATTTAAATCCTTCAATTCTTGGTACAAAGCCTTAACACGCTGCAGGAGCACCACCTCAAAGAACACAATCTAAAGAGAAAATACAAGTCTTACTGCATTTTAGGCTCTTTTTTTTACCATGTTGAAGCTACTTGTCCAACTTAAACAACCTGAGCAAATTACCAGAACAGCAATTCTCCAATCCACAAGCACACTCAGATGGGAATGAGACTGTCTTCAAAAGCCAGGTGCATAACCCAGTCTTTGTTCATTCAGTGCTATCATCTAACTACAACTTCCACTTACCTTTTTTTGTTGTTTCCAGAGGTAATTGTTCAACTTCCAATCCAAAGCATGCAAGAAGGCCATCTCTGAGATACCTTATCAGTATGCTGCACACCAATGCCTACACTTCCAAATGGCACAAATGGTCCATTAATTATATTACTGGTCAGATAGATGATTCCAGTGGCATTAAAGCATCTAATCAACTTTCACCAACAACATGCTGAATGAAAGTTGAACTAATACATTATTAGAAGCCACAGTAAATTTAAAGATTAGATTTAAAGGCAGAATCTTGCAAGCAATTTTGATCTGGGAAAATCATGGCAAGTTTTCCTTCTTGGTAGTAAGCAAGTACAGACAGCCAATTAGGCAACCAAACACCTTTTAATCTTCTACAGCCACACAAACACTGAACATCCTAAGTTTTATTCTTCAAAAGAACAAGAAACAGTGTAAGAGAGTACACAGGCAACAGCATTCAAAGCTAAGGAGTTCCTTTAGCAGATTAACCCAAAGGTTAGAAGAGCACCCCTGTAGCAAACTTGCACATATAGATCTCGAACTGCTCCAAGTTCCTAAGCCTATACAGTCTTCCATGGCACTGTAAATAAAGTGGTGTGCATTTTATCTATATGGTTTGAAGTAAAACAGGTTTTACCACACTTCTGATGCAGTTCTGCACTGTGTGATTCTGAAATTCTGTCTTGGCTAGCTTTCCATTTTATCATCAAAGTACCTGATTCTTTGCTCAAACCTCCAGGCTCTTGGAGAAGGGAAGGCTGCCACTCTTCCACAGTGGACTCCACTCAGACTAAAAAGGTGTAAAAGTACCCCCAGATCTTGCTTCTGGAATACTTGGCATCCCATAATATTTAATAATTCTACTTGGGAAGTCATTCCTGGATGATTTCCATTGTTGCTCCTCACATGACTAGAGCACAGCTGTGTGCCCAGCACACTCCTCCAGCTGCCTAGTCCTGCCGAGCAGCACGCCTGAGGCTGGTGCTCCGGGTCACAAGGCAGCCATTCCCTGTACAGCCAGAGCCACGAGAGGGCAGGATTCCGGGGACACACGGCCCTCTCTTTTATAGGGAACTCGGACTTCCCTACCAGCTCCCTCTACTCGAAGTTCTCTATCCACAGATGCAACCACTGGATGCTCATTCATGCCTAGAACCATATGAAACCATATGAAAAACACCCATGGTTATCATAGCTGCCTCCATGCAAGATTTCAGCCTTTAGCTTACATCTGCCAGTTCATCACCAAATCAAGCCAGAAATCACATCAACCCATATATTCCCACCCTGACACACCACTGTGTATATTAGTCAAGTTTTTGCCATCTCATTTCAAGTTCTTTGGTAATTTAGACAGAAGAAAGGACTTCTGAGCACTCTCTGCCTCATATGCAGGCAATAATAATCTCTTCTTTCCTTCTCAGCTAAATTCAACATCAGTACAAATTCCAGATTTACCTCCTTCATTCCCATCAAGGGTCTTGTTCACACTTACAGACAATGTTTTAACATACTGTGTTTACAGACACCCATGACAGATTTCCACTTTTCCATGCTGCAAACCTCAACAAGAAGAACTGAAGGCAACTGACAATCCTGTATTCACATTTAACAAGCAACAGCTGAACAGAGAAGCCCTGCACGCACCTGAATCATCTCACTATTCTATTTCAAGGAAGTACTTAAATATTTGACAATGAAAAATAAAAAGGACCTGTCAAGAGCCTTACAGAGGTTGGCCATAGGACTTAATAGCAGAGAGAAAGTAGATGTTAGAAGCCTACATTAACAGCATGACCTAGCTAGGCTAGATCTAGTTCATCACACCTGAGGGCTTAATTTCCTTTCCCTGTTCAGACAATTTCCAGGGTATATATGGGACCAAAGCCATTCACCAACATTTCTTGAAAATTCAGTTCCTAGTGCACTGTGGATAACTCTTCCATGTTCCCAGGAGCCACATCATCCCCTCAAATGCTGTTCCACATTCAGTTTGAAACCAGCTTTCCCAGGGCAGCACACAGCAGTCTCAACTAGTGTGATACAATAACACTGTGCAGTTCACTAAGGGGAAGTACAACATGACCAGGTACAGCAGTTCAAAGCACCTCCAGATCATCAATTTAGCTTCATGAAGTCCAGGTGATACCCTTATCAGATCACAGGTGTGTCTTCTACAGATGTTGGCAAAGGTGGGCATCCTTGCAGAGCTTGAAAGTACATGTAAACGATCTGGATCTACCCACCAACCACTATACTAGGTTTGCAGGGAAAGCTTCCAAACAAGTGGCAGGGCAAAACTAATAATAATGCCAAGTTAAAATGCCAAGGTTGGGACATAGGAGTCACCCCAGATCTCTGCTGGAGAGATGGATCATTTCCCCGTGTTCAATTATACCTACTCTAGGTGCAGAGCAGATAGGAAGCTCTGCCAGCACAGGACACCAGCAAAGAGTGCCTGTGATAAAAGTAGTCTTCAACTAAAGTTAGCCCAGACACACTTAACTAGTCTCACAGTAGCAAAGAAATAATCTACTATTGCTTTGAGACATAGACCCTATTGGGGGGGGGGGGAGATAAATCCTCTCTATTCAACAAGTTCTATACAGAGCCTTAGTCTACTTCAAAAGGCTGAAGAAATAGTTTGTCTTACACTTCCTCGGAAGTAAAGTTACTTCTCATGCATGTAACACTTGACTGGAACATCAGAACACAACACTGCCACTTTTAACACAAATCTGGGTGGACTAGGAGTCCACTGTGATTTTAGTAGACATTAACGTTTGTTCCTATTATCAGCTATTAACTCATGGTGAGTATACACAAGTTCTGCTTTCTCTAAGGAGACAGCATGAAGAACTTTGTATCACAAAAAAAAAAAAAAATTGGAACTCATTACTCTGAACAGAGGGTAAGAAGCATTGCTAGGTCAGTATAGCTCCTAAGAGTATAGGAAAGGAAAGCAGTGTTTTATCTTTAATTTGCAGCAGAACCTCAGAGCTGTAAATCCTTTTTTCACGGGGGTTGTATAATAAGACAGCATGAAAGTTCATAACTAGCACTTCCAGACTGCAGCTGGTGCACTTAAGTGTTCCTAAGTCATACCATCACCTCTTGCTTTGAGACAAATACCAGGTACTATCACTAAACCAACATCTCTGATCCAGTGATGTACAAGCTTATGGATGGTGGGATGAGTTAATAAACTACTCTTTGAGAACAGTGAAGAAGCTGGGTTTCTGAAACAGAAGAAATGTACCTACTGTCACTAAGTTGAGTGTCCAGTCTCCAAAAGAGTACAGCTGCAAGCAGCCATGGATTTTTTAATTACTGTGCTTTTAGGAGGTATTTCAAAAGTTATCTTTACTTAATTCACTAGTATGTGGCACAAAAGGAACACTGAAGCACTTCTGAGTGTTTTAAATTGCCTAATAACTAGAGGTGCTAAGCCAGTAGAAACAAAGAGCCCATTTTCAGCATGGTCCATCCCTACAGCCAGCACAGCCTGTCTATCAGGAACTGCAGTACCACAGTGAGAGCTCTACACTCTAAAAGCTGCAAAAGCTGCTCCACTTCCACAATATGTCAGTACTTCAACCAAGAGGCTAAAGCTGTTTAGATCACCTTCGGTAGCTGTCCTTCATCCAGATTTGACCACCAAGACAATTGACTAAATCTAGCTCCAGCCATACAACCAGCAGACAAAATCTGCCAGTCCAGCCACAGCAGTTGTCTGTCTGTAGCTCACAGCAGGCCAAAACATGTTCAACACATAGCAAGGGATCAGAAAACATGTCTGGACATGAGTTTGGAAACACAGACCACTGAATGGATGCAGCATAAATGATTGTTTATGGGCAGAAAAACAGCCTGGAAACAGGAGGCTGTTACATCTTTGAGAGTACCCAACTAAACTTGTTGCCTGTTGCACTTAATTGCCAACCATCTTAACTCAAGCACTGGCACTTGTACAGCTAGGATAGATTTATTTTTTTTTAAATAAAATTACTACATTTTACTTAAACCTTGTACTTTCCACAATATCCTGCCAAAAGGAAATATGCAATGCAAGTAAAGTAATAGAGTTTCATTAGTACTTTAAAGTGTAAGGTCCATAAGTGTTTGTGAATTACTGCAGTGGCTTAAATGGAACAGATTTTTTTCTGGAAGATTGCAGTCTCTAAGAAAAACCCATGCTGGAGTATGGGAAGAAGTGAGGAGGGGTCTGGCAACTGGGCAAGTTCAACCAATCACACAAGCAAGGACAAAAGCAACATTTCCAGCTTCGAGGCATAATCCTCAAACTCCAGTCAAGAACAGCCCATGCAGTTTGGCCCGGTGGATACCTTGGTGACAGCCTGCTTGTCATTAGAGCTACTGTAGCATAAGTGAGGTTTAAGAAATACAGGGATGGTCTGAAATCTAGAAAGGCAGCTTTCCCTGGCCTAAGTGAATAAACCAGTAAATAAATCAACCAAGGGAAGGAATGGGGAATTAAGTGAATGCAAGTGATTAACTACAGTTCTGTTCAATTTTGTCATTGTCTGACACCAACTCAGATTCTGAGCTATCCTGTCTTTCTAGAACTGTTTACCTTTTCTAGCCTAAGAGCTTATATTGCAATAACCAAAGTAGATTCCAAGCTTCAGCTGAGACAGACACTTGCCATATATTCATTCAGCCCTTCACAATTGTCTCTTTAATATCTCACTGTGTTTGTTGAATCAGTGCCATTTGAGCTTTAAAGTGGGGAGACTTTCTAATCTTACTAAATTTCCAGAAAAACTTTCCCCAAACAGCAAACACATTTGAAAGGAAGCCTCCTACAAAGTCAAGCTACTGTCTGTAAGCAGTAGGTCCAGCTCAAACTGTTCAAGCTGAGCAGACTCTGCATACAGCACTATATATAACATAGATGTTGCCCTATAATACATCTAGAGAGACTTCCCAAGAGTCAGCTGTACATTCTAATAAACCCAACCGAGAACAAGATGTCACTGGGTACCATCAGCTTCCTCCCCAAAGAACACCTAAGATAGAGGCATGTCACTCCTAAAGTAAGGGGAAACTTCGTGGTGTTTTTCCTCCATTTCATTGTAAATGAAGCTCTAAGCCAAGTGCTCAAGATGAATAGGAAACCAGAGCAGCAGCTTGATATGAGTTTCATTTAGAGTTGATACTGCAGCAGCTGCTTTATCAGAAAAAACAAGGTCGGAGCTGGGGAAAGTAAAATAAAGTACTTGGTACTTGCTGATCTTTGGGTAAGAAATGCTTCCTCAAACTCTGTCTCTTGCCTATTTTAAGAGGTTTCCTTTATTCAAATCCATTAAATCCTGACTGCAATTTAGTAGAGGTCATCAGCTAAACAAGCTTCATCAGTGTCAGCATTTATAAATGCTGTCTTCAGTTGGTATCTTGTTGAATCCAGTTGCAACTACATTCAGATGTTTTGTGCAAACAATGCCTAGCACTGGTGTCAATCACCTCACAATAAAACAGATGCCAAGAGAGTCTTGTGTTTTCACATCAACATCTGCTAGTGAAACAAAAGCCACTACCAAGTCCCTCAAAAGCAATTTTAGATAAGCACAGTTCTACCCATCTGAACACTGGCATGAGATGTAACAAGATTATCTCTTCTCATTTGATCCTAATTGGTTGCCTTAGGAAATGCATGGATATGCGTGAACATCAGTGTACCATACACTGAAGAGCTGACATGCTTGGCTTAGGCTGTTTGTGGTAATCCCTAGGTTTGCTTTCTAATAAATACTAACCAGAGATGAGCCAAAGATAACACCCTATTTTGTCCTCTTAATCTGAAGTGACCTCATAATGTGTATAATCATCCTTCTGACATTTCCTGAATACAAGTGCTTATATTCTCCACAGTTTCATGAAAGGTGAAGACAAGGAAAGAAGTGAAAGTCATCTTTAGCTTTTGCTGTGGCATGCAGCACTTAATCATTGCCCTGAAAGGCTGGTTCTATCTTTACAAGTGAGTTTACCAATGCTGAACAAACTGAAGGAAAACATGTCGAGTGGAATATGTATGTGCAGTTTAACTTGATTTACTTGCCCCAGTGATTCCAAAGAAAAGCATGAATTCCTGAAATTGGACACACCTTTACCAGGAAGACGGCTTCAGGCAGAGCTCAGCAAAACCTACCAAGTTCAGAATTGTTCTCCCACTCCAGCTGTCCTGCCTGAAGAGAGGCACACCCAGAGAGTACGTATCTTAGAGGGAATGAAGCAGACTTTGACAGGAGTCTAGACAAATGAAAAGCTAGTCAGAAGCTTTTCACCTATAGCCATTCTGTAGGTGACACTATTAATGGGCAGGCTAACTCAGAAGTAGTTATAGTAGAGGCTTTCCACTTAAGGTCAGATGTGGAAATTTCCTTAACAAAAGCAATAAAGAGCTGGAAGTTGCATGGGATACCTGAGAAGGTATGAAGTTTAACAGAAAAAACAGTTACTATGGTAAGATACCTACCTTTTTTAAACATGGGGGGAAAAACAATATATGCCTTTGTAACTCAGTATTCTTTGCTACAGAGAAAAACTTGCCAAAAGCTGAATAAACTTTCTCTTTGGGTCATTCATTTAAGAGCACACTGTTGCTCAGTTTTTAAACCAAATCTTTCTCTTCAAATTGCATAATATTCTACCACTGAACTCTTCCTGATTCTGGGACTTCAGCAGGGGCTGGGGGAAAGTCCCTTGATTATGTGAGGCAACTGCAGAAGCAGTTTGTTTGCCAACAGAACTAGAAGCAAAACTTGAAGACTTTTAGGTAAATTCTTAGAGATCTGACAGGAAACTTAAAAATTTATTTTGCTTCTGACACCAGTTATTCAAGATAGATTTGATTCCCAAATCTTTGGGCTCAAAATGTACTTGTCATACAACTGGGCCAAATCCAGAAATGTTGAGGGACAGGTGTTAGGAATACTTAAATTTACTCAAGTGTGGTAAATTTTTCTCCTCCCACCCAGTTCCAGTTTCAGTACCAAAAAACCCTAGTGTTCTAGTAAGATACACTGCATTTTTCTTAAATTAATTATACAGGCAAAACCCAATTTGGAAGTTCGAACTTTTTTTTTTTTAATTACTTTCATTCAAGAACCACATACGCAGAAACCAGGATAGCTTCATCCTCCTAGGATAAAAGCTAACAGCTACACATCACAGCTGTTTACACTTCAAGAGATTTTACAAAACAGTGCAGATGAGTTAGGATGTTTTGTCCTATGGGTGCTTTCAAATCCAGATTAGAAATCTGCAAAACATACACTGCAATATGCCGATGAGCAACAGCTAGTTTCAGCTCCAATACTGCTGCCAAAGTGCTTCACATGAAGAAGCACTTTCATGGTAAAGACAAGCTCAACTTCTCTTCACAATCCAGCTAGTTTGGAGCTCCCTTAGGTATCTGTTGTTCACAATAAAAATCCTGAAATTTACATAGTCTCATTGACAACTGAAGACACGGACAAGAAAAGCCAAGGTCTCACACTGATTGCTTTCCACTTCCTGTCTTAATCACCCTTAAAAACACCCTATTTTAGTAACAAAACAGCAAATGTTTAGCTGTCCAATTATTTAAAGCTCTGTCAGCCACCTTAAATGTAATTCTGATTTTTCAGGGTATGCATAACTGATAGTTGAGCTAGGAAGTTCAGGAGAGCTCCAGCAGTTAGATTTTAACAACTCTTCAAGTTTTAAGAGGGGTAGTAGCTTGACAGCTCAAGTGCAGCAGAACACAGTTTTTTTCTACTAACCCATTTGTTACTTCAGGGGAACTGATGAGAGGACAAATCCTGACAGCCTTGGAAAACTTAAGTCTTCAACAGCTACAACAGTGACATCCAGATTACTTCAGAGCCAACTAGACTACTTTGATAGAGTCTTTAATTTGGAAAAAGAAAACCACCACCAAATTGGAGCATAAAGCACTTCCAGAGTTCACAGTGAAGAGAAGACTCAGCTTCCTGGAAGCTCCTCAAGATGAGCATGCAAAACAAAAAATTTGGGCTGACATACTTCCCCATACTTCTAGACAATGGATTTAACAATCATTAATATGCTACCACCAGCAAATTATGTCCATTCTGTAAAAGTCTGTAGAAATTGCACCTACTATCCCTTCTACAGTTTAACCTTAAACTGGGATAGTAAAGAGAGTGCAAGAGCAGTTATTGCCACCAAGAGAACATCCTGACTCTATGAAGCAGAACATCTCTGGCTCTACAGAGCATCTAACAAGCCAAAGCCCAAAGAAGACAGCTTTGACTTTCAAATCTAGACCTAGGGGTATGATTCCTGCTCAAAAGAATACTCTCCGTACCTATGCAATAATAAGGAAAAACAGTCCAAAGACACTGACAAAGTCAGGGGAATGCTAGTGTAGCAACCCTGATAAAAAAATCATAGCAAAATTCTTCATTGTTCACCCCCTTTATGGAAAGCATGAGACAGGTAGCACAGCCACCAGCCACCACTGAAATACCTTATTCCACCATTAGATATCACCTATTCAGATAAGCAGTGTCACTTGGCCATCATCTCAGATTTTTACCTACAAATCTGCAGGATAGCATCTCTAGAATAACCTGAGGCCTTCACATACAGCAGCCAGAAGCACCTTTCTCTTACAGTCAAAATCTAAACCCTTGGACTTCTACAAGTGTGCAGTGCATTTAAGAAATCCTATCCCATGGCAAGCACTTTCAGAAGTTATGTTAAAGCTCTAGTCAGACAAATATCTGCATCTAGCCTAATTTCCAGGAGTATTTCAGATGCATTGCAGCTAACTGAGGGGAAATAACACCACCACCAGCAGCACTGAGAATCCAATTGGCCACGGCTTACAACAGCAGGAAGATACGGCAGCACTTACACCCAATCCCTTACCTGACATAACTCCAAAGCCTTGGCTGTTGATACTGGTATTGTTTTTAATTTTAAAAGGTGGATCAAGTTCTTCTAGATTTACATATTTTGAGGTTAAGACACAGAAAGGGAAATAAGCCAAGCTAATCTCTAGAACTGTGGAGAAAAAAAAAAAAAAAAAAGGGGAAAAAAAAACCCATTGCATTAACACCCCTGTTCATTTTACACATTTGGTCTCACAGATTTCTATGTTAAAAGTAATTTGCTTCCACCAAGCCTGAGAATCATACACATTAAAACTTCCATTTCCTTACAAGTTTGGAGCCGATAATCATCTAGTGTTCCAGAGGCATACACATTTTTAAAAGCTAATTTTGCACACAGCTTATCTTCTTTTGCAACACTTGTCTGCTCACTTTTAAGGGCAAAGGAATAAGCCAAATGCAAAACTCCAGGCAGAAGCCAACAAGAGTTACCACCATTCTATATGGTAACTAGACCCAAATCAGAAGCAGCTTCTTGGCTTAGACAGAAACCCCTTTATCTGGCTAGTATCCACAAACTCCAACTCATTTAATATCCTTCACTTGGAAATTATACCCAAGAGCTTCTGGCTTTTTAGCTCTTCACTTGCACCTAGCTCCACCATATATTTGTTTAAGCCCAAGTGTAGAATACATATAAATCTGCTTCAAAGAAGTGGGAAGGGAAGTGGTTTGATGTACTAGCTAAAGCAGGCTCTTTAATCTTCATGCTATTCAAGGGAGTCCATGCTGCAACAAAAGATTACCATATTACCTGTTTCTGACTAGCATGTATATGGTACACACAGAAGCGAGATCTAGAGATAGTGTACATCTGGACATTAAAGGATACCACTACCTTTACCAGGTGTTTTCACCTAAGGATTCTTCCTTATCTCTTTGATTCCCAGTTCACACCCCCTCCATACCATACATGGTCACACTGCTTCTTGTGCAACCCACAATAGCCATAGAATCTGAGACAGTAACCTTTACATTAAGGCTGCATTGGATTGTTTTAATTTGTTGGAGTGACAAACCCTAAAGTATAAGAATTACAACTGAAGGATCGTAAGATCTTGTATTTTGGGTTCTCTATATAACCAAAGAAAACATTGTCAATCAACTATTCTGGACTTCATGAAATTACACAACAAGCACAATTTCGTGCACCACAAGCCTACATACAGCAGCTAAGTTAGTGAACTTTGCTCATCAGAAGGCAGAATATGGCTTCCTTGTGCAATTCAAGGGGTAATTCTCAGTCATGGAACAGAGAAGAGAACAGGGATGGACAAAATTTTCCACATTCCTTCTAGTCTGTGACCCAAGTAATGGTAACCGAGGACTGGAGGCCAAGAGAAACTCTGAAACAGAATCTGCCCACTAAGTGTTTGGAACCTCTCCTCCCTATTTGAGGATCAGTACTTCTCTCTGGATACGATTCCAACTACCATTAACTGGACCAGTGGCCAAGAAAAACCTTAAAAAACAAGTTATTTCATCTGTCCTCCTTCCCCATCTTTCTTATCCCTACAAACCTCCCCTTCCACTTACTAGGATTCTTTTTATCAGAGGCTCTCCCATGAGAAAGCCCTCACTTTTATCACCCCCAGCTTTAATCAATATCTCAATGGCACAGAAAGAACATGTTTCTTCCACTCTGAATAGGATACAACTACATTATTTGAGTTTATCATGAGACTCAGAAAAAAATTATATTAGGCCAATGCTCTTACAGCAGTGAATCAAATTAAACTTCAGACTGGCAAGGGCTGCCATGTAGCCTATGGAGCCAATCTCAATAGATCCACAGAATACAATCTCAATACTCTATGCCTTGCACAGAAGGAATGTTGCATGCAAACAGTCTGCTGCTTTCCCCTTAGCCACTTCCAAGTCAGTGTATAGAGCAAGATGACCCAGTTTACAGAACCCTGGCACACGTTCTGGGGCTATACTCAAGCACTGAGCAGTATGGTCCTCTGTGGCAGTTACTCAGGTACGATGCCCTGCTCAAATTCATTCATCTACTTCATCCACAGGCAACAGAACTACAGCTCCAGCACAAGAGAGGAGTCTAGGTGCCCATGGCAGAGCAAGTTATCTGCCTACACACACCAGTTTCTGTATGACTTCCTCCACCTGCATGCAGAGTCTGCCAGCAGCAATCCACTGGTGGGTTGCTTGTCTAGGCTTTGCTGCCAGACTCTACTTGCCAAAACCCTGAGCCAACCTTTAATGATGCAGCCTCTGTTTCTACAGTAACTAGTGTTATTTTCCTATCTCTAGGCACAGACCTTGAGGGGAAGTACTTAAGTTTGCTCTCATTTCACACCTACCACTCACTTGCCCACTGCATAGCTACATGCCACTCCAAATTAAAACCTCTGTCAGTGGGCTCTCAAAAGCAGCTGGCCCAGCCACAAGCCAGTGGGAGGCAAAAATACACAAACCCAACATGCAGGCATACCCTTCTGAGCAGGCTACAGCTGGAGACCACCAGCAAAGAGTTTGATAGTCCAGGCAGCTGGAGGCTTACAGGGCCTGCTAGGCCATTGCTCTAAGGACAGATGCGCAACAGAAACATCTGACAACTACAGATTGGTCAGGCTGAAAGAGACCAGTAGTGGGTCATTGTGGTGGCCAGTGGGCCTATTAACCGAGGGACCATGAGGGTCTTATGGAGGAAAAGATATTAAGAGGCACTCCCCACATTAGGGTGACAGAAGGAGGCTTCTCCCAGCAACCTCTGTTGCAATATGTTAATGTATGCCAGGTTCTACTTCCCCCTGCCCCTTTCTACCTTATATGTCCCTGCCCTAGAATCTTCTCCCTTCTCTGCCCCCCTATTGGCCCTTGTTCCGCAGCTGCTCCCTCATTGTTTCCCTATTGGTTCCCATACCCTGGCCCCACCCATACCCCATGCCCTCTGATGACTGGTCCCTGGTGCTCTCTCCACCCCTATCACCCCCATACTTAAACCTGATTCCTCCATTGTTCTTGGTCCTTTGTCCCTGCATCCCTTGGCGTGTGGCTGCAATAAACCTGTCCTGTGGAATACCAGACAAGGACCCTTCCTGTCTCTTTGCCGTCAACCATCTAAGCAGCTATCTGGCGTGAGCGTGTGTGTGGTGCTGACCAAGTGACTTCATAACAGAGATGCTTCTGGAAGGTTGCAGCACTTGACCACCTGCCCACTGCAACAGGCCATCTGGTCCCACCTCCCTGCTCAAGCAGGGTCATCTTAGAGCACATGGCACAATGTTGCATCCAGATGGTTCTTGAGTATCTCCAGTGAGGGAGACAGGACAACCTTCCACCAAGGGTTTTACTCCAGGCTGCTGTTGTCACCTTGGCATCATCCAGCGCAGCTCAGGTAAGTCTTCAGACTACCCTCAAAGTGCCACACAGACTAGAGTGAATCCCTTCAGAGCCAGTTTGCTCCATCGTCTCTCACAACACTGTAGGGACTGCACTTCCAGAATGAAGGCCTTCTACTCAGCACAGGCTTCCCTTGGAGTAGTTTTTGTAGGGAAGCGTAGCAAACATATTTGTCATCTCAGGTTTTTAAGAAATGGTATTGGTCAGAAGGCAGGTCCACTATACTGAGCAATGTTTCCCTCACCAAACAAGCAGATGACTCATTTTATAATGCCCATGAACTGCTAACACCATCTATATTGTTACTGTAGCATCCCACAGGAGTCTAAGTTACATCAGGAACCTACTTTATTAAAGAGAAAAAACATCCAGGATCAGAGGCATGAAGCTAGTTTCAAGGGAAGGCCTTATCCTGGGGAAGCTACTCTCAGGCTGAAGAGCTGCTGAGAGCCTGCATGAGGCCATATACAAAGAACTCTTATACGGTGGGTGGTTTTCATTGTCCTAAATAAAACTTTACATCCTGGTGTGACTGGCTATGCTTTCCTGTTGGTATTCTCTTAAAGCTACAATGCCCCCTCCCCTCACCACCAAAACAAAAAAAAGGAAAGAAAAGAGCGCAGAGTTGTGTTCTCAGTCAGGGTTTTGGTGCCAGAATACTCCTTCCTCATGCCTACAAGCAGTAAAGTCATCACACACAGAAAGTTTCACTTGGTTCACATATAATCTGCTGAACACAAGTTGTAACTGCTCATGTGAGCCAGTCAGAAGAGGCAGACAGTCACCTACCACTTCCATCACAACCTAGTAGTTTTTCTGCATAAGCAAACATCTCACACTGACCTCCCAGCTTATCCAGAAAGCTCCAGCATAGAATGGATACACCCACATCAATGGCAGCCTTCACAGTTAGAGCAACAACTTCACAAACAGAAGAGCTTCTCACAAAGGAGAATAGGAAGCTTAGAGTCCTACCAATGCAATGACAGCACTTAAGCTTGTAAGCTTCACAGTTCAAGTCACAACAGCTGCTACTCTGCCAGAATGTCACTTGAGGACCAAAGCAGTAAACTACTCCCCCTGCACACCAAGCTTGGCTCAAGGTCTTCTGTGCCACAAAGTCCCTGGATGGTGAATCAGCACCAGGGACCTCATGGCAGCTGCCAGGGAACTCTGACAGGAAGCCACCACAGGATGCAGTATGGCAGTCAGCACAGCAGCCTTGAGGGATCAGCTTTAGTTCCACCTGTATTGCTTCCATTTTTAGCTTTTAAAGTTAGCATAAAGCTTATTGTGTAACACTTAACTGCCAGATGTGCCAGCACCAGAAGAACTGGGATTCACCAGCCAAGTAGGAGACAAATGGGGTTTTGTTTGTTTGGGGTTTTTTTGACATAGTAATGTCGCAATTAGTTTGAGATGGCAGGATAAGAACATCTAAGATATTTAAATAGCAGTATTAATATTTCAGAGCTACTATACTACTGAAATGAGTTTACAGTCATCTTACCAATTGCTTCAGGCCATCTGGAAATGAAAGAAGCCAAGAGAGCATCTGCTCTGCACTGTTAAGATTACCTTAGCATATAACTAGAGCTAGAAACTGGAAAACTAGTCCAAGAGGTTCTCATTGTAGGTGTTCCACCAGCTACAGAGCTTGCTGCCACCACCAGAAAAAATACATGAGCAGTTTCTTTTTCTGTACCTAATTTTTTGCTGGCCAGAAATCTTTCATTAACAGCACAGCTCATTAACATAAGTGGAAATATTCTTGTAGCCAACTCTGAAGTTCAGGCAGTTAAAACACCAACTCTAAGCCTACACAGAACAAGTCATATCCTACAGCATCGTTTTGTTTAGAACAGGGCCTAATGTTCCAATAGAAACATAATGTTTTAATACTTCTCTGCACAATAATTAATGCTGTTCTTCAACACAGTTGCATACCATTTAAAAAACACAAGTCACAGCAGTTTCTTTAGTACACATAAACTAATTCAGCTAACATTAAAGATCTAAACAGGAGCAAGGAGAAGGAGAAATAAGCAGTATAGCTCCAGAGTTTCCACTTGGGTAAAAAACATCCTTTACCCAACCAAAACAGGTATCTGTAACCAAAAGCTGTTTGCCACAGAGTAACAAATCTGTCCTCTCTCTTTTCTAAAGACTTGCCTTTGGGTACTTGTTTCTTCATTAAACGAATCTCTTCAATGGTAAAGAAATCTAAAAGCATTAAAGTCCTTCAGTTGCTAATTATTAGTGTAGACCTTTGCAATGCAAGGTGATTAAGCTCAAACCAAGAAACAAAATTCAGTCATTGAAAACCTATCCTAACATTCATTCTTCTGTTCTAGATCTCCTGTGTATAAAGCCCGCTGCCTTACATTTTTATTACATGTGCATTTGTAATTTCTTCCCACTACAAAGAACACAGACTCCCTAATTTTGGTAGGGCATGCATAAAGACACCTGCTTTGTGGAACCCTTCCTGTGGGGCTGCAGTGAACACAGAGCAGAACACACTCCTTGTGTCACTCCTGCATAAGCTGCAATGCTGCTTGCTCCTCCAGAGGGAACAACAAAGCTGCAGGAGCCTTTTCAGCACTTTTTAATCAAGATTCTTATTTGGTGTTCTAACTAGTAGCCAACTGCAGCAGGAAATTCCCAATGCTCTGTGGCACTCCAGTTTATGCACTGGAATCTATTGGTAGCTTCACAGTTTTACTATTTATTGCCTTTCTGTGTAACAACACTGCAAGGTCCTCCCCCCAGCATGCTTTTCAAGGGAAGATATGACACATTTCCATGCATGGAACTAGGAAGAAAATTATAGTGACTACCCTGTCCTCCCTTACCATCTTTCAGTCTTCTGAAGTCACTGTAGGGGAACAGGTCCCTAGTCTTTCAGAAATCCAAGCTTGTTTGTAGGACAGCTTTTGACTGCTGCAGTCACATTCTGGGCCTTCTGCAAGCATTCACCATTTCTCTGTGCTAGTATTTGTCATTACTGTCACCAGCACTTCTCTGCCATAAATGGATGAAGTTTGTAATGGTCAGGAGTTTATACCCAGATAGCAGAGGGCTGACAGATCTCTCTCTGAACTAGAAAAAACAAAGGTCACATTTAATTGTCCAGATGGAGGAAAACAGAGCTTAGTGGCACAATCTATTTAATCTGCTATGAAAGAATATTGCTTAAGTGCACCAGACAGCAGGAGATGCAAGAGCCAGCCCGGTCAAGCTCCCCATCTATCGCTTTGGGATCAAGGAGGGGGGGAAACAGCAAGACCTGGCTTGTCACACACCTCAGATCTCATGCCAGCAGAGAGAAAGAGGCACATCAGAAGATAATATGAATTCAAAATAAAGCCTGATTATCATTTTCCAGAAGGTAGCATCCTTCAAGCAGACATTTTTCAAGTATAGTGCTACAATGCTGTTTTGAGCTACAAGAGTAGAAGTGACCACAGCAGAAGCTTTACTAGGTCTGTCAGCTGAGGCAACAAGGCACAAGGCAGCCTTGGGCTTACAAGTTATTTCTAGGACAAGATACTAAACTTCCTATGGAGCTTCCCTTGGGACAGTACTTATTAACTGTCATTGGGCAACAGCGTATATGCAAGAGCCAGATGTTTCCTACAAGTCACTGACACTAAGCCTGAGGAATTCACATCACTGCTCATAGTTTCACTATAACAAGAAACAGCAAGCTTCACACATCTTACGAGAGCCAGAAGTTCCTCAATAGACCTGTAGGTACTAGCTACACTTGTAATTTACCTTGGTATTCAAGTAATTATCCTGAACTCACTTCATCTGAAAGTTTCGTCCCTTATTGGCACAAGAGACGTAGATACACCTATTTGTCTTCAATACCTCTAGTTTTTCAACATTTTCTGCAAACAGTAGCAAGCCATTCTCTTCTGCTTATGTATTCAGTAACAGTGCTGGCTGCCTATCTTAGAACACTACACTAGCAAGGGAAATGCAAGGAGGAAGATCTAGAACTTGATTCAAGTATTATTGCCAGCCATTTGAATTCACTAAGTAGGACTAAAAACTGTTGTTCACTTTTAAAAGCATTTCAGCTTGCAAATGCTGTAGTTCTAGTGCTTACCATACAGAAAAGAGTGTGAAAGAGCAGGTATCACACCTAGCAATTGAACACTTACAAGATCAGACCCCCAAAAGAGCAACACTGACACCAGCCCAGGGAGATTTCCTGGCAGGAATACAAGTCCACATGAGAAATACATACTGGTGTAACCTGGCAGTCATTATTTAAGAAATTAATAATAAAGTATTTTGTTTTTATTGGAATCTGAAGTATGACACCTTTATACTAATGACAACTTTCCTGGCAATGTCTAATCGCTGCAAGAGATGAAACTCAGGGGGTTATATCAATCAATCTGGTTGCAACCAAGTAAACCAACTCCTCACCTTCACATGCACTTAATCATGACACTTCGAGGGGCAAAAAACCAGATTTCATAAGTTTTACATCCTAGAAATATACAGCTTTCCATTCAAGAGATCGTAAGTTAAAACACTAAGATAAAACTTCAAGGCACATCCTCCTACAGACTTGTAGATGTTAGTGCTCACAGCTGATATTCTTTTCAGTCATGAAAGAAGAAATAGCCAAGTTAGTTTACTTACTTCAAGCAAAAAGTAAATCAGTAGTCCTTTGTATTTGTTTTCCACTCTCCTGAAGTAGCTCCCACTCCAAGACAACACAGCACAGGGAGCAATTAAACTGCCTTGTAAAGTACAGTATAAAAAATTGTATATATGAAAACTCTTTGGTGTACAGGCTCATTGTACAATTATGCACTATTTTTTTATTTTGTTGTTTCAATTGCGCTTCATTAAAGCGGTTAAATACTGGTGCTGATGAAGGTCCTAGTCATCCAGCCAAACTCTTACTTATCACATTTAAGGCTCCTCTCTATGTGGAATCCCTCCAATTTTGAGGTTTATGCCTGATATCAGGTAATAAAGACATATGCATAAGCACCCCTATGTTTCCTGATCTTTTAAAGAAGGTCTCCAGTAATTCATGGCACACACCAGTTCTGACTTAGAACTAGTCAGAGTTCAGAACTAACAGTTGCTGTTACACATCTGGCCATAAAAGAGGCTACAGAACACAGCTGAACACAACATCAGTGCAGCCAGTTGTACACTTTCCATAGCTCTGAGACGCATTTATAGCCATCATGGTCAAACCCTTCCATTAGGAAAAAAAAAAACATTTCACTAAAGTCCCTTGTTGTTATACTTTGGCCGAGTAGGGATTTCAAAGACTCCTGGTCTTGCCTAACGATGGTCTCAGTTAATTAGGTACCACACTTCATAGCATTTTAGACTGCTGGGCCAAGAGTGCACACGGCCAATGCATCCAACATGCCTGCAGAGAGATAAGTTTTTCTACTTATCCAGAGCTGTGCTTTCATTGCAGCATTGGCTGAAGAACAGCTACTGTTTTGCAGCTTTGTAATTGAAAACTCTCAAGCTACTCCATAGTGGTGCTGCAGTGGTAACACTCACTCACTGGGAGAACCATATTTAGAAAAATGTTGGGTTCTCCCCCAGATCAATGTAATAGTTTGGTAAGTGAAATGAACAGCCCCACTAAGAGTCAAACATTGTCTGATTATAAAAAAAACAGAGCTAGACTCCTACAGGGAGAAGCCTGGGCTGAAGGCATCTAGCTTTATTACAGGGATTCATTTAATCCCTGCTCGGGAACATAAAAAAAGAAAAGTCCTAAAGCTACGTGCTGGGAACAGGGGCTACATTAAATGCAAGTCGAGCAATATAAAAACACAGCCTGCCAACCTCCCCCCTCCCGTGTTTTTCTGCAGTAAATACCAACAAGTTAATACCGGTGTATGAACTTCGCGCATGCAGCCGATACCCGGCTTTTAATAAGCGAGCGGGAGGCCCTTGCGAGGGTCTGCGCCCGGGGGGCCGGGGTCGCTGCCCGGCGGCCGGGGCTCCACCTGCGGCGCTGACAGGGCGCGGGG